>JAXIVJ010001504.1:52500-135734 GCA_036785665.1 Chirona hameri | reverse complement strand
TATATATATAATATATATATTATATATATATATATAGTATATATAATATATATAATATATATATATATATATATATATATATATATATATATATATATATATAGCCCTCTGATTTGGCCCCTGGTCAAATCAGAGGGCAACCCTGGCTAGACCGAAAGGTCCCTGGGCCGGTCGGAAGGACCCTTGAGCATACCAGATGATTTCCTAGCCAGACTGGAAGGAACCGTGGGCATGGTCGTAGGGGCCCCTGAACATGTCGGCAGGGCGACAAAGCAGCCAGTGCAGTCCCTGGCCAGGTCGAAAAGGACCTCTGAACAGGCCGAATGGTCCCCTTGACACACAAGAGGGGCTTCTTGGAAGGTCCAGGAGGAGTCCCTGGTCAGGACCGTAAGGGCCAAAAGCACGTAGAGATCCCAGATGCAAATTTAATACAAAGAGGACTTACTCCGCAAGAAAAATATTAAAATCAGAGCTTTCGGGTGTATTGTAACACCCTTCGTCAGGGTGTTACTATATACCACAAAGCTCCAATTTGAATATTTTCTTGTAGAGTAAGCCTCTTTGTATTTTATATATATCACCCACTCCACATCATGTCTTTTCGCTTCGCGGATCCCAGATGAGTCCCTGCACAGGTCGGAAGGACGTAGAAAAGGTCGGAGGGGCCCTAGACGATCTGAAGGGACCCTGGGCCTTTCAACAGTAAGAATGCAGTTGTCAGGGAATAAAACTGAAATTTTTCGCGCCGGCTTTCCGTGGGCGCAATTTAACTACAAATTCAATTGTATGCGGGTTAGAAGAAAAAATGGCCCGTTTCTCGTCGCATTTATGTGTTATGTTGCTACTTTCCTGTATAATTGGGGAAATAGTTCACTTAGGCTCTTTTTACCGCACTTTTAAACGCACAATATAGTATTTTTAAAAGGTCCGCAGTCCGCACTATACGCAATGCAACGCAATGATGACAAAGCATATCCAGAGCATAAGACTCAAAATTTCGCGCAGCTACGCAGCGCAATTTGTTTAAGAGTTCCAGGTCTTGAGCTTCAAAAATATTCCAAATTGGTATAGCTGATTCCAAATTGGTGTCGCTGGTTCAAAGTTGGTATGGCCCATACTGCATTTTCCATCCTTGTAACGTGCCTTTCATCCGTTTGTTTGGCCCTTTCAACGCTTGGGAAGGGGGCCCTTTCAACGCTCGGGAAGGGGCCCTTTCGAGGCGCCGCACCCCTGGACGAAATCCTGGCTACGTGCCTGAGAACGGTAATGATAAGCAAAAGTTAATGTCATGACATTGCATGGCAGGACACCATAGACGTCGTCCAGGAAAAAACTGTTTCGTCAGCATGACTTGAGAGGCCATAAACGTACCACAAATATTGCCTTGTTTGGACTTACCAAATGCGTTGACATTCTTGTATTGACAGGTATTCAATCATTAATTTATGTTAAGTAAACAATGAATGCAATTAAAATTCTTCTTGATTTATATTGTACGACTCATTGTAGGTGCAATGGGTATCCAGTTATGTTCACTGCACCGTCAAGACTCCTGGCAGTGTGTGTGTAGCCGCCAGTTCCCATATCTCAGACGTCAAACGTCCATTGTTGGCATTAATTTAGCGTCGCTCATATACTGTCACCACTCACCATTGTACTTGGAATGGCACCAGTGTGATATTTAAGGTTTAAGGAATTACGACCTTAGTTAGTCCTAAGTCTTTGATCTCATTTCATAGGGACGTTCAACTTAAGCGGCTAAGTAGGGGAAATGGAGCAAGGAGAAATGATGTCACATTTTTGCAGCCGGCTATGTGAGTGGTACCAGTGTCGGTTTCCATGACAACGCACGGCGGTCTGTGAAGTGTTAGAAGTGGTGGAAGCGAAACATGTGTAACTAGCGGCAGTCAGCACCTACCTAAACGAGTCGGTTATCTTTTCCGAGCGGTCCTGTGACGGCGGCTGTTTCTCCAGCAGCGCAGGACGTCCCGCTGCTCTGTCGGTACAATGCTCCCCTGCTGCTCTGTCGGTACACTGCTCCCCTGCTGCTCTGCTACACTGCAGTGGTACTGCTCTGGTGGGCTCCCCGCTTCTCCAGGTAACAGTGGTGCTCTGTCGCCGGGGCGCCGTACCTCGGGTGCTCTGTCGCCGGGGCGCCGTACCTCAGGTGCTCGGTCGCCGGGGCGTGGTACCTCGGGTGATCTGTCGCCGGGGCGCCGTACCTCGGGTGCTCTGTCGCCGGGCGCCGTACCTCGGGTGCTCTATCGCCGGGTCACGGTACCTCGGGTGTTCGGTAAACACACTGTTGACCGGGCTGTGCGCTGTGCTGTGCGCTGCCGCTGCCGAGCGTGTCAGCTGTACCACGAGTGTACAAACCACTCTGCGCTCTGACTGCGACCCGGCCTGCCGCGACCTCTCGACTGATACTCCTCCGCGGGACCGGGCTGTCGCCACTGCTCTGCTCCAAGTCGGCAGCCGGGGCGGGGGCGGCTGGCCTCCGTTCTGCAGGAGC
Source organism: Chirona hameri (assembly GCA_036785665.1). NCBI lineage: Eukaryota > Metazoa > Arthropoda > Thecostraca > Balanomorpha > Balanidae > Chirona > Chirona hameri. The sequence goes on along the minus strand of JAXIVJ010001504.1, from coordinate 133,222 downwards.
GCGCGAGTCGTCCCCGCGACCATACGCCGGCCTGCTGTTTATACTACCGAGTCAGACTGGGCTGGAGAAGCGCCAGACCACGGCCGAGCCATATTTCTGACGAGGAAAGCCCGGCCACGTCACGGCAGCGGCTCGGCGGTCGGCGCGCGAGGACCGGTTCTGACCGCCACCGTGATGACGTCACTGATGGCCAGCGGGATGTCCCGGCGGTTACGGGTGTATCGTCAGGTGGACACCGCCGACAGGTGGTAACAGCCAGCTCATACCCAAGTGATGACGCTTACCACTCGGACGAGACAGAGTCTGTGGAAAGGCAGCGTGTGGTTATATAACGAAACACTGACGTGCGGCTTATTGGCGAATAAATCAACAATTCTAAGAAGAACCGTACTGGCTTTTACGTTCCATGTTTAGCGTCCGTTTTTGCTTGAATTCGCTAGATAAATTATAGCCAAGTGGATACATTATAGCCAATAAATTATAGCCAAGTGGATACATTATAGCCAATAAATTATAGCCAAGTGGATACATTATAGCCAATAAATTATAGCCAATATGGATGATATGGATGACCGGAAGTAAACATGTTGTTGAACGTGCGACATGGACAATGAAACCAATTCGCTGAGTATTTTTGATCGTTTTCGCATCTATCAGACATTTACAGACAAATATTGACCTTTTCCCACGCAAATGGAGTTATCACTTGAAATTGGCAGACGAGATAAAAATATGTTTAAATTGATCGCATTTTGCATATAAAAATTACTACCGAGAGATATCTCAAGTTAAAGTTAATAAGCGTTCCACACTTCCAACGACCGGTGCCCTGAAGGATCTCTATGCTCCGTAGTACTTGGTAACGAATTTCGGTCCCCACCAAAATTCGATATTGTTTTTTGAAGAAATGGTGTGCAAAATGTTGCACTCACTCTGCACTCTGTCTATTGTGATTGTGTGCCCTACTATCCTTAACAATCAACAAACATTTAATACAAAGGTATCCAAATATAAATTAGCAGCTAATTAATGCACCCAACGACGGCCTAGTTAGTGGTTGTGACCCTCAATAAAAATTGTCATAATGGTTCATTTCTTTTTAACATTAGGAGTTTTGTATAGTTTTGCCTCTGGCTGTATATAATGCAGTGCAAAAAAAAGAACGATATAAAAAATATACATATATTGGGATGATCATATTAACATGGCAATATTCATTTTGTATATAAACAATGGCCGAAATAACAGAATCAAGCTTTCGTTTTTACAACATCTTCAAGATTAAACCTATTTCTTGGTTTAATCTTGAAGATGTTGTAAAAACGAAAGCTTGATTCTGTTATTTCGGCCATTGTTTATATACAAAATAAATATTGCCATGTTAATATGATCATCCCAATATATATTAATTTCATCATTATGGAATACACAACCATATCATACATAAAAAGATATAAAAAAGAATTACTTCTTCCAAAACAATCAACAAACGATTTAAAAACTGGCAATGAAATCGGAAGTTCATTCATGCACCCAACGGCGACCTATTTAGTGTCGGCGATGTGTTTGCCTTCACAAGAACAATGCCTTCAACAATGCCTTCGAAAGAAAGTAAAGCGTCAAGCCAAAAATAGAGAATGATTATACCGTTCGTCGACATATATAAGTTCACTGGGAAGTCCTGGCTGGTCATCGCTGACATGCTCTCGGGATGGCCCATCTCCCTCTCCATGGGCCATGAGGCGACAGCAAGGAGACTCGTCCGTGTCCTGAGACAAGTATTCGCTGTCACGGGAGTCCCAACCTGCCAGAAGACAGACGGAGCAAGAGCGGATCCGGGGGGCGAGAGGGGGAGGGGCAAACGGGGCCATGCCCCCCACCCCAGTCTGTTTAGGGGGGGTAAACTATTTCCCCCCAAGACGTGAAGTCTAATACATGCTATATTTGCGTTTTTAGAACAGTACTGGGCATCCCAAAATTGCAGCAGTCAAAATCCAGCTAGCCACAGTCAAAAACTGTAAAATTTCGCGTCGCTTCGCGGGGCATACACAAGTTTCGCAATTGCATATACAAATTTGGAAAATTAGTTACATTAAGTGTCTTGCAGAGGCTCTCCTTGGCGGTAGTTGCTGGGCCCAGGCAGGGGCGGGGCCACGGATTTATGTCAGGGGGGGAGGGGACAAGTCGAAATTTAGGTTCCTCCATTTGAGAGGGGGCCTCCATTTGAAAAGGGGCCTTTGACCTCCATAGGGCTCCTCCCACCTTCCCTCTGGCTTCCAGAGGGCCGCTTATGGACTTCAGGGGCACCTCTGACCTCCATAGGACCCCCTCTGGCCTATTGGGGACCAGGGGCGTAGACAGGATTTCCCCCAGGGAGGGGGATCAGAGGAACCCTCGTAGCCAAGGGGGCCCACATAATTAAAATACTACAGTATGTTGTATGTTGTGACAAATAACTTTCGACAACGAAAAAAAACTTTTATTTTTGGGAGTCAATACTCAAAATTCCGAAAATCCGTGATAGCCATTTCAATATAATGTTATTTCCTTTCTTTCGGTTTTTTAATTTGCAATTTGCTTCAAAACTAGATTGTCTACGATTTTCCCAACATTTATTGTTTTTCCACCAAAAATGGCATAACAGGACGTGATTAAAATGTCATTATCTCCCAAAGTTCTTAACGATTTGCATTGAAATGTTATGATAAGACATGGAATGGATACAGCATTAAGTACTGAAAGGTTAACGGCGATATCTGTCATTGTTTGCAAGTTATTGAGAAAATCAGGGAAGGAGGGGGGGGGGGGGCAGATTTACAGAAAGCTTTGGATACCGTTTGCTTATAGATTTTCTTGAGAAAAAAAAAATCCACCACATTGTGATACCAGGGGTTTCTACAACACGATAAAGTCATATCTTAACACGTGCCCTGGAGGGGCTCTGATAATTACACGCCGAATTCGAGGGGGGGAGACACTATTTTTATAAGACACTATTTTTTACGCCATCATCGCAACAGACTTGAAACTCATGCAGTCAAAACCAGGTCAAAATCACCTTCTTGCAAGCTCCCGATCAATTACTCAAGGGCCTACTCAAAGGGTTGCTTCGTGATCAGTTTGCAGCGTGTCAAAGCTGGATCAGCTGAGCATGGCGAGTCTGTGGCTGGAGTCCAGATGCAGCCTGAGGCTTGTTAGCAGCTGGTGAATGAAAGAGGATGTACCTTGTCATTAAATAAGGCAAAAACCATCCCAAAACCATGCTATGTGTTGTTTTAATAGACGAGTGACAAGGGTAAGCCTGGTGCCTTATTTCATAACAAGGTTACAACACTGTCCAGGTTTTCTGCAGGTATTTTTTACACTGCCCAGGCTCGTATAAGGTTGTGTTATTTGAATACCAGCAAGGCGATGACTTGTTTGAAGCCCTTGCGTTGACATATAGCTTGTCAATATTTTTTACAGTGTAGGCAAAGCGAACACAAGCAGCAACACTGGTGCGAACACGCCCATTACGCTGCCGGCTGAGCCAGGGATTCCGGCAGGCTCTCGCCCCGCTGCAGAGCCAGAGCCAGAGCTAGAGAGAGAGCCTGAGCTAGAAGGCAACCTTGCCTTCCGCGAGGAGCTGTGGAATGCTCCCGATGCCTCATTGGCGGCCCCAGGCCGCCGGGTTGATCCCCCGGCATACAACCTGAGGCCACGTCACGAGCTTCGGGCACCAGAAGGATTTGGTCACTAATGAAAAATATACCAGCAGAAGTCATGAGCCCATAAAAAAATGCCTATGAAAGTGTTATTTTGAGAAGTCATGAGAGCCAGGAATGCCCATGACATAGGTACCTGTAAAAGTTAGAACGCGTTCTTATACATATTCCCCCTTTATATATAAGCTAGGATAAGAAGGCTATTATTAAATACATGTTTGTGTGGTATTCATACCGCCTGCTTCCATATATGTTTGTTTATTTATATCTTGTTGAAATTCATATTGTTTTATCGAAGATATCGATTGACGCTGAAGCCACTTTTTCTCTTTCAGAGATATACAAGCCGCAGTACAATCATGCGGCCCCATCAGCAAATTTATTCCTCTTTACCATGCTGATCTTGATTTCTAAATCACTCTCCCTATATCACATCCGCTACTATCGAGATCAAGCCGAATGGTGCGCCATTGACGTTTTCCATCCCCCGATCTTGGAACTCCCTGAAAACATTTGTTCGGTAGAAGGTTGGCTACGACGTGATGAGCCGTGTATGTATGTATGTATTACAGCATGAACTATCCACACGAATGAGGTTTTTACAGTTGTTTGTCATGTTGGCAGGTTACACAGGGTACAATACAAAACACATCAGCATGCACTTTCACACTTCCACACACGCATAAAACTCAGTGCACCTCGCATGTCACGTCAGGTATGTCGCCCTGGCTCCAGGCTACGCTTCAGCTCTCTCATGAACTTGCCAGCGGACATGCACTCGAAGTCGCGTGGCAGACCGTTCATATTGCGCGCAGCGCGGTAGGCAAAGCGCCTCTTTCCGGCCTCTGTCCTGACCCGAGGAAGAGATAGGTGGTGGTCCTGTCGGGTCGTTCGAGAGTGCGCAGGTCTCTCACAGTTGTGAGAAAATAGACCGGCGAGACTCTCCGGCTCAGCGGTGCTGCGGATTTTGTGGAGAAGACAGAGGGTTTGATAAAGGAAGAGGTCGGGAGCATCGAGCCACCCCAGTGCTTCCCGCACCTCCGAAATGTGGTCAAACTTGCGTTTTCCGGAAACGACTCGCGCTGCAAAGTTGATGAGTTTTTGAATGCGATGCAGGTTTTTGGCAGAGCCGTTTCCGTACACGACCAAACAGTAACGAATGTGAGAGAACACTAGGGCGGTGACGATTTCGGGAAGTATTTGTGACGGGAGGTAGTGACGGATATGGGATAGACTGACAAGGATACCGCAGCACTTACGGCAGAGGGCTGACACATGAGCGTCCCAGGTGAGGTGCTGATCAAAAATGACACCCAAGTTGCGTGCCTCTGAGTGAGGTACCAGGTAAGTGTCACGGAACTTGATAGTAAACTGAGGAAGTGAGCGCAAATTTTGTCGTGGTCCGATGGTAAGGAGTTCGAACTTCCTTACGTTAACTTTAAGCCCATTGCAATGAAAGTAGTCCCCAAGAGAAGCGAGAGCCGACTCCATGCGGGCGATAAGCGCTGGCATACAAGATTTTGGTTCCGAAATCATGACTTGAGTATCATCGGCATATTGCACCACAATCGCATCAGCCGCATGAAGACTCAAGTCATTTGCAAACGCGCTGAAGAGAATGGGTCCGAGCGATGAGCCCTGAAAGACCCCTTGATTTATATCACGCGGAGTGGACGTTACAATCTTGCCATCAGAGCCAGGGAAGCTAACACTCTGAGTGTGACCGTGCAAGTAATTTTGGAAACACAAAGTGTCTATGCCGAGAGCCTGAAGTTTGACTAACAGTTTTCCATGGTGAATGACGTCAAAACCTCATGTGCTCCGCCTGCGCGGTCGTAAACTGGGCAACATTTGCCCAGTACAAGGGACGACTTTACGACCCATCCCACTTTCTATCTCAACCTATTTCGGACGACGATGGGGAAGACATATGATTGTACCAGAAGGCAAAACGTTTCCGTCCTTCAGAACCAACGTCCTAATATCCTCCCTCGCGCCGTTCACAACCACCACCTCTACATGAATACGGACGGCATACTACAATCCAAACTACTCAAAGCTCCCCGTCACTGTCCACTTCCGTTTTAGAGACATGCGTATTTCCTTATCCCATTATAAAATTTGTCCTCGCATTGAATCCGTGGAATCGGTCATTGGTTGTCATTCATGCCCGATGGCCGCAAAAATTGTCCTTCGTGCCAAATCCGTTTGCTCACCTAGATCAGTATCCGTGTCCTTCAACAAGATCCAACTCTCTTCACGCGCCGTTAGCCTATCCGTTAGCTCTCTCGTGGCCATCCAATTTGTCACCTACTTAGCATGCCACGAGGAGCGCGTCTGCCCATACTACAATGAAATTAAAAACTGTGAGCCAGTCTCATTTCGTTTGGATGCTCCTTCTCTTGCCCTCACATAAATAAATGAGACTACAGCCAAGTCTACACTTTAGTTCACTCCAGTGGTCTTCTCGAGTCTTTTACTTCGACCACTAAATTACTTGGCACAACAATCAAGCAAGCCTTGTATGGTTTCTGGCCATACTAGCCGCCATCTTTATATTTGCATTATTAATTACACTTTTACGATAAAATCATTGGTTCTTACATGTTTCGTTACCGCAGGGCTCGTAGGCCCTTCTTATTGCAATGCAGAAAATGTATGGTGAGGATAAAGATGTAAATGAACGTGAATAATGATGTATGAGACACATTATATAGCTATCAATTACTTTGTCAGCGGTAACACAACATGCATAAAAAGCATGAGCCCCAACAAGACCCCGAACTGCAGTGTCCTGAATATGTAAACGTATATTTTTACGTTGGGTCAATGTTTTGTAGCCTATTGTATGATACTGTATATAGATGGTGTGCAAATGTTACTCATATGACTGTATGATTCTTGTGACACTCAAATTATAACCCATAAGCCCGCCGTTACCGAACCTACCACATGAGTCGCAATAGAACAAACTCACACCGAGGACAGCAACCCCAGCTACACGTCCCACCTGCCTGGCCAGGGCTCGTCCGGCAGCCGGGACGTCCAGCTAACACCAACCAACTCATCTGCACAACCAAGAAGGGTGCTGGCACCTCAGTCCCCTGGCGTTCTTCCTCTCGGCACTGTCCGGAAATCTCTCTGAGTGCCGAGGACCAACTGTATCCAGCACGCCAGCCAAGGAAGACCCAATACCAGCACCCCGACTCCAGACATCAACAACAACTCCTGCTCACGGCACACCTGTTGACCTATCGTCGACCGCCACCAGCCATCACAACCAGTCTCTCGGCTGACGCCTCAGCTCCACAGTAGCTGTGTGCGGGACCATCACACAATCCGTCAACAATGGCATGATAGCTGTTTGGACACCGCCACGGCGCCACGCCTCTGGCCGCGCCGTCCTGGGGTTGTCCGACCATCACCACACCAGGACGTCGCCACAGCTTCTCCACCGATGACAGTCTGACAATTAACAGGCTGTCCGGCGACGTCACCTGGTTCTAACAAGCTGTCATGTCCGGATGTCCCACCACTCGCTGCTCGCTGACGGCACACACACCACCAACGTGTCTGTCACGTCCATGGCGTAGGACTGGCTCCAGTTCCACCTGGCGGATCTCCAAGATCACCTACATGCTGTGAGCAGTCGAGCACCCACCATTGGATGTCTGCTGGCCTTCTCAATTATCCAGCAGTGCTCGTTCTCAGTAGTGTGGTAATGTGACGCCTCTTATTGTCGGCTCATAGGGGAGGGTAAGGTAATGTCGCGTGGCTATTTCGTACCATCGCGGTGCAGACACATGTGACCCTGCCGTGCAGCCGAGTGGTCCGCTTTGCAACCGGTTATGCAAGCTGACCTACTCGATTGCAAAGGCGGTCCTCGCGCTTCTGTATCGCGATTATCAAGAATAGATTATGCGTGTCCTCATTTCCCCGTGTATATAAACCCAACGAATGTTCTACAATACACAGTGTCATCTCAACTCTACTGCCTTTGGCACTGCCAACCGAACCCTGGTAAGTCAGCGAAATGTCCTGCTGACAGCAGGACCCTATAAGAAACGGCAAAGAGCCCTTTACAACCGACAGGGGCCCTCTAAATGCCGGCAGGGGGCCATCTGCAGATCGACAGGCCCTTTAAAAGCTGGTAGAGGGCCCTCTCCACACTGTCTGGACCCTTTTGTACGTATTTACATATACATGCCTTTAACAGACAAGCAAGTGCTGTTATGTATTCTTGTTATGATTTGTTTAGGTTGGTGGGCGTTCCTTTATGCGACGTAAGGCGTTTCGCGGGCGCCTGACACCATCCAAAACACTGGGGCCCTCGCTCGGTCGCCAGAGGGGCTTGCCTGGCCTCCAGGGGGGGGGGGGGGGGCATGGCCCCTTGCCCCCTCCCTGCCTACGCCCTTGCAGGGGACCCTGACCTTTGACCTCCAGAGGGCCTCTCTGGCTCCCCTCTGGCCTTTGGGGGCCTTTCTGACCTCCAAAGGACCCCTTCTGACCCCCAGGGGCCCACCTCTAACCTCCCCTCTGACTTCAAGATGGCCTCATCTGACCTTCAAAGGCCTCTCTAACCCCCATAGGGCCCCCTCTGACTACAAGGGCACCTACGACCTCGCGTTGGGGCCTTCGAGAAGCATGGATAAGCCTCTTTGAAGCATGGAGGGGCCTCCTTAAATGACAGGAGGGGCAAAAAGATGTTTGCCCCCCCCCCCTGCCCGACGACAGGGGGGTAGACTGCCCCTCCTGACCCCCCGGTGGCGCCGCCGCTGGCCCCAGGGCCAAATCTCTTAATAAAATATTAACTTTAAAGCGGGCTACATGTTTAGCTAGTCTGCCCAGCTCCGAAAAAGGCGACGTGAACGCAAACACGCGGACCTCGACAACCAGAAGCTGTTCCAGCAGTGCACAACTTGCTGGCCCGAAGAGCTAATAGTGGGGACCAGGCCAGGACTATCTCCACAAGCCATCTCCCCCAGGCTCCTTCAGATCCACAGGGACCATTTATGCGCGGAAATGTCGGACTGCCTCTTGCTACTTTGAAACAATTTGCACCGTTCCCAGTTTGTTACAGTTCGGTACATAGGTATGTATACAGACTACAGTTATTATTATCATATGTACTATTGAGCGCAGACTGCCACCGGCCATCGTGATTTACTATCCGAGGCTAATGTATAAGGAAAACTACCTTCATTTCAACATTTGTCATCATACCGAGATGTGCAACCAGGAAAAGGTGTTACCTGAGGCTTGGCTACCTAGGAAGTTCATGTTATACTAGGTAGTTCATGTTATGTATATATGCCACGACCCAAAATTAAAATGTGCACGCCGCTTCGCGGCATCACATCAGTGGCCATCGTCATAACGAACCATCGTCATCGTCTTCGTTTCGTCGTAACGCTGAATTGAATTAATTACATTTTTAGCTTCTTATCCTCTACAAGGCTAAGAAGCTAAAAATGCCTATGCTTCTGGGTTTTATTAGACAAACTCGAAAACAAATTCGCGCCGCTTCGCGGCGCTAAATAACAAGTGCCTACTATAACATGCAAATCCACATTAAAATTGCTGCAAAGACTTAAATACACGCATAACAAATTGGGGTACATTTTTTTCGGCATTTCAGCCGACCCCCCACTCAAAAATTATCGGTGACGCCCCTGGGTACAGCTGACAATTGACATAGTTTTGCTCAGTGTAAGCCGTAAGGCAATGTCGGAACAATACAAACTGCAAGCTGACATTTTTCCTTTTTCGATATCCCAAAAGGTCAAAACCTAAAAAAAATATACAAAAATCGAAATCGTGTGGTTGCAAAATAAAGTGGCCCAAATCCGGGAAGAAATTCGAAATTGGGGGTAGGTAAGGTCCGCTAAAAAACGGTTTGCCCTCCCCCAAACGGCCGGCTGGATCCGCCCTTGGGACGGAGGGCCCCAATTCACCGCACGCTACACACGAGACTTCTTGAAGCTGGATAGTGCGTTAACCATACGGACTCGTCTCGACACTATCGCCAGTCAAACGGGCACGCGGAGGCGGCCGTGAAGGACGTACAGCGACTGGTGCAGAAGTCCAGTCAGTCCGGTCACCTGGACGAAGAGCAGTACGCCAAGGGCATGCTAGAACTGCGGAACGCGCCCCGAGCTGACGGCCGTTCACCCGTCGAAATCCTCTCCGATCATCCGCTCAGGTCCATGGTGCCGATCAGAGTTCGTCACGGGCCGGGCTGGCCCTATGGGCCATGGGCCGGGCCTGGGCCGGGCCTGGGCAGGGCCTCAACTTTAAGGAAATCACCGGGCTCTGGACGGGCCTGGGCTGAGAATGTTGAAGTAATGCACGCAAGCTCAGGTCAGAGCTGAAAAAAATAGCCAGCAGTTCACTTCCACAGCATCCACAGCCACATTGCTGTGGCTGAGGCTTTTTGTTTTTTGGTTAGCATAGTTGGTTCATTTTTCACATTTATAGTAAACATATGACATATTTCCGGCAAAATTAACAATATTTGAAAAAATAGACTTTTGTTCCAACGACAGCAGCAGTTACCTAGCTTTTCCCATACAATTCGATATTTTTCATGAATTTTCATACCGATACGCCACCACCAAATTATCAACGCTGAAGGCCAACGATAAGAAAACCACAAAACCTGAACGAACAGTGTGTAGTAATAAAGAGTCCCGTAAGTTTTGAATTGCATAATCATTTTGTGATCCAGTGCAGGACTTGCAGATAATTCAAAACTCTAAATTTATTGCTGCATATTCTAATTGTCTTAAATTAAAATTTTGAAGTTTGGCTGGAAAGTCCGTAAAACATTCAAAGGTCCTTATCTATTGACGGGGTCGTAAGGACATGGTAAGGCCATGGGTGGCAGGTGGGTCGGCTGAGGGTAGCCAAACCGGGGGGTGGTCGTCTGGGGTTATACGCCCAGGCGACCCTCCTACCACCCCAGCAAAACACACCTTTTGCGGCCGCCATATTGCTGTCGGTGTGGGGCGTTGCTGGGGTGGGTATTTTATCTACCGCATGGGGTTTGCTGTTATTGTTATCGCTGTATCGCGTTTTGAATTTTGTCTGCTTGAAGATAAATGTGGGTATATGGTTCGGGCACCTTTTCATTCGTCTTCGTTTATTTGATAACTGTTCATTTTATAGATCAAAATATTCTGGCTGACTACCCGATGTCCCTCCGGCCACCGCCATACCTGTATGTGCAATATGTATTAGCTATCTGGCAATATACCGATATTTGGTCTGGGCCAGTTAATGACCTCTTAGGTCACCGAAATTGTCATCTTTGGTGATATTATTTCATCTATATGTTTCCTAAAAGCAGAAAAGGCAGTTATATACAAGATTTAGCGTTCCCAAAAATAGCAAGTTGCGTTCACATTTTTAGCAGGAGCCTGCTAAAAATGGGAACAGATGACCAAACCTTTACAGACCCAGACTGGTTATTGATTTAACTTTTTTGGAATGATTCAATCATGATTCAGTTTGGAATCTGAATGATTCAATCACTGTTTGATTCACAGATACAATTTTGCGAATTGATTCTTTCAGATTCAAAGAATCAAAACAAATATTTTAATTGATTCACGTTTGATTCAACATTTAAATATATGTGGTGAATTTATGTCAAATCAATACAAAATGGAAACCTACATATTACGAGTATGATCATTCAAGCATTATTACAGCAATACTATTTCAGTATAAATGAATGTAGCCACCGGAACTGCATGTATTTGCAAAATTTACCAGTGTACTTGAATCGATAAGAATCGTTAAATCTTTTGATTCAATCAGCCTTGGTTTGATGCAGGTTTTTATTCAATCATGATTCATGAATCAAAAGATCTGGTGGCGAATCAATATTTTTTTTTATTCAAAGAATTTTGATTGAACGATTCCAATCAATTCAATCAGTGTTGAATCAATAACCAGTTTGTAATAACAGACCTTGACCAAACCTTCCTCGACTGATACCATGCGGTGGTATTTTGATTTCAATTTGCATTTGCACCAATATACAATTTAGTTAGGGCATAGGTACTTCTATCGTTATGTTGTAATTTATATTGCTATGTTTGTTTGTGTATGGGTCAATAACCATATCCTCTTGGGACCAAGGCTCTAATTGTCTTGTGTCTTTTGTCATCTGTCAGTCGAGTTGTTGTCACATGCAACATCCACTGTCATCAGCAAATGCCATGCAAGTGAGACCTCATGCTATTGTTGTTGTATATATATATATATATATATATATATATATATATATATATATATATATATATATATATATATATATATATATATATATATATATATATATATATATATATATATATATATATATATATATATATATAATCATGGTGCACTGATAGCCGATAGGTACCTTAGTCGAAGATTACTGATTGTCAAAATATCAAACTTGTCGGTCAGCTGACTATTAACCATAATGCTGAACACATCATAATGCACGACTTCATGTTATGGCTATGTTTGTTTGTTTATGGGTCAATATTAAATAACCATATCCTCTTGGGACTAAGGGTCCAATTGTCTTGTGTCTAGTCTTTTGTCATCAGTCAGTAAAGTCATTGTGACAAGCGCAACATCCACTGTCGTTGAGCCATGCATCCACTGTCGTTGAGTAATGCCAGTCAGTCAGCTGACTATTAACCATAATGCTGAACACATCATAATGCCAAACTTCATGCTATGGCTATGTTTGTTTGTTTATGGGTCAATATTCAATAACCATATCCTCTTGGGATTAAGGGTCTAGTTGTCTTGTGTCTAGTCTTTTGTCATCAGTCAGTCAAGTTGTTGTGACACGTGCAACATCCACTGTCGTTGAGCCATGCAAGTGAGACTTCATGCTATTGATGTTGTAGTATCGTCTACATCACCAATAGCATGACAAATCCAATGGAAGCTTGTTTACAGCTTTAACCCTCGCCCTACGGGGGGGGGCCTGACAGGCCCCCTGAGGTTTTTCTTAAATAACTTTTGACACATGAGGTGCATCTTGCTGATATTTTTGGTAGCTGAGTTTACAACACTTAAAGGGATTATACGGGTTTCCGTCCTGAAAGTAAATGCACTCTTTTGGAGTTGTATGAGCTTAAAACACGTTTAAGACATATAACAGGGACCTCAATGCTCATTTAGTCCATTATTTCAGAAATTATCAGCGTTAAAACTCGGGCGTTTTTCGAGACTAGTATCGGATAACGAGTACTTGATCGGCACTACTGTCCACCACTTTTATCTTAAGATCAATTTTAGAGTTTTGAATTATCTGCAAGTCCTACACTGGATCACAAAATTATTATGCAATTCAAAACTGACGGGACTTTGTATTACTACACACTGCTCGTTGAAGTTTTGTGTTTTTGTAGTTGTCTTTTCTCTGGCCTTTAGCGTTGAGAATTTGGTGGTGGCGTATTAATTTTTTGGCATGAAAATTCATGAAAAATATAGAATTTTATGAGAAAACTAGGTAACTGCTGCTGTCGTTGGAACAAAACAAGTTTATTTTCTTTCAAATATTGCTTATTTTACCGAAAATATGTCATACGTGGGGTGTTTTTATTAGCATAAAAGAGATGACTGGCTCTGCCTCAGCCGGTCCTGCAGAAAATACGCGGTGGCATCACCGCGCACTTTGGAATGTCCTTACTTGCAGAAGAGGTCATTTCCAGAAAAATGTGGCTACCGTGGGACTTCTACCACCTTTATAAGTACGTTTTACTATGTAACTCAATTATTCTGGGAAAAACCCTTATAATCCCTTTAAAACCAACCCAAGAGACGTTTTATTAGTGGATCGCCGGCTTAAACGCGAGCATTTTGAGCACCCATGTGACGACGGTGGTCGTTGGATCCGATTCAGTGGCTGTTAGTTGTATTCTACTGGTCCATATCGGACTGGCAACAAGCGGCATGATTAAAAACTTTACCAGTCTCTATTGAGCAGGAAGCATTGTGTATTTGAGTATAGGTACGTAAGCCGTTCTTTCTGGGAAATACGCACTGTCTCATTAAAGGGATTATACGGGTTTCCGTCCTGAAAGGAAATGCACTCTTTTGCAGTTGTTTGAGCTTTAAACACGTTTAAGACATATAACAGGGACGACAATGCTCATTTAGTCCATTATTTCAGCAATTATCAGCGTTAAAACTTGGGCGTTTTTCGAGACTGGTATCAGATAACGAGTACTTGATCGGCACTACTGTCCACCACATTTATCATCTTAGAATCTGCAGCAATCAATTTGAGAGTTTTTAATTATACGTAGGCTGTAAAAATGTAATTGAAATTGGTTAATTAGTTTGGGAGATAATAATGTTTTGATGACGTCATGTTGGTAACAAAATTATAAATATTTGAAAAATCGTAGAAAACAGAGTTTTAAAGCAAATTGCAAACACAATTCAGCAAAGATATAAAATGGCATTCTCTTTAAAATGGCAATCTTGTATTTGCCAAAAAAAAAATCAATCAAGATTCATTTTGGAATATAAATTATTCAGTCACCGTTTGATTCATGGATCTTTCCGATTCAAAGAATCAAATCATGTTTGACCCACCATTGAAATAGCATTGCACAGTCTTTTTGATTCAATCAGCCTTTTTCCTATGCGGGTTTTGATTCAATCATGATTCATGAATAAAAAAATCCGGTGGTGAATCGATTCTTCTTTGATTCAAGGGATTTTGATTGTACGATTCCAATCGATTCAATCGGAGTCGAATCAATAACCAGTCTGAATTTGGGGGCTGATGAAAAACAAATTTCCCTTAGTAAAAGTTGCTTAGATTGTTTTCTAATCAGGAAATGTGTCAATTTTGTGCCGATTTCAGGCGGTTGGGGAGGGGGCTATGGACCCTTTGGCCCCCTGGATCCCGGCGGCGGCGGCGGTGGCGGCGGCGGCGGCGGTGACGGCGGCGGCGGCGGCTGCGCCCGGCGGCGGTGGTGACGGCGGCTGCGCCCGGCGGCGGCGGCGGCGGCTGCGCCCGGCGGCGGCGTGTGTATCATAACTGTAGTCTGTATGCAGTGATTTTACCCTTGTTACCTGCCAATTGACCATATATGACCAAGAACTGTAAACACCCCATTCGTGTGGATAGTTCGTACTTTAATACAATACAAATACAAATGCCTTCTCGTTCGATTTACTACTGAGGTAGTAAGGTGGATGATACTGCGATAGTAGGGGGTAGTAGGAGGGTGGTAGGAGGGTAGTAGGAGGGTGGTAAGGGGGTAGTAGGATGTTCGTAGCGAGGTAGTAGGAGGGTGGTAGCGGGGTAGTAGGAGGGTGGTAAGGGGGTAGTAGGAGGGTCGTAGCGAGGTAGTAGGAGGGTGGTAGCGAGGTAGTAAGAGGGTGGTAGCGGGGTAGTAGGAGGGTAGTAGGAGGGTCGTAGCGAAGTAGTAGGAGGGTCGTAGCGAGGCAGTAGGAGGGTGGTAGCGGGGTAGTAGGAGGGTGGTAGCAGGGTAGTAGGAGGGTGGTAATGGTTGCAGGGGGTGGTAAGTGGGTCGTAGAACCGTGGTTGGTGGGTGGAAAATGCTACTACCCGGGGGTGGTAGCAGGGTATTAGCTATGTGGTAAGTGGGTCGGACAAATCGACAACGACACCTCTACCACCCTTGGGTTAGTAAAGGGTGTAGTAAGTGGGTGGTAAGTAATACTACCGGGAGGTAGTGAAACGGTGATATATCGGTAGTAAGTGGGTCGGACTTATTGACAACGACCCCTTTACCACACTAAGGTAGTACAATATTGTATCAATGTAAGATAGAAGTGGTGGACAGTAATGCCGATCAAGTTACCCTTATGATTCGCAATATTACAATTTCAACCATTTCTACGATTGTGTAGCATGTATCATAGCTGCATAGCTCTACCTTATCGGTTATAATAGCAACATTTTCTCTACGGGTTCGGCTATGGCACATTCAATGTAGAAACTACCACAAATAACCTTAGTGGTGTCACTTCAAGGGACATCAAATGTTCGACCATGCAGACCTCTCCACCGCGCCGCTTCGTTGACTGAGCGCATTGCATGACATCATACCAAGTACCATGTACATTTCACGCCGACGCAGCCGACGCCGTGCAGCGACATGCAGACCTCGTTTACCACTTGTCAAAGAGGCGAGAGGCTAGAGGCCTATCTCAAATGTATAAAATGGGTTATCATAGACCTAATTAACTTCACTACATGGCTGATTGCCATACTGACAGAAGCCGTACATCGAAATCAGTCAGTCGCCTACTTATGAGCGTACGACAGCAAACCCTCCCATGAATCGTGCCCATCTCACGCCGACGCAGCTGCTGCGCGTTTGCGCGTTTGAAACCCTCCCATGGGCCGTGCGCACCTCGCGCCGACGAAGCTGACGTCAACGTGACGTCACCACCGGCGGGCGGTGCGAATTCCGTAGCGTGGTTTTGTAAACTTGCGACCGACGTCAGCGGCGGGATCTATTCAAAAGCATGTCAAGCGCGGCTAGTGGAATACGTTTCAGTGAGGGCAGTATATATCGAGTACATGGTCGCAGTTCCATGGTCAGCCTTTCTGGTTTGATGTCCAGTACCAGTAGGACTCGGCAGGGGCGGATCCAGCCGCTCAGTTGGGGTGGGGGGGGGGGGGGGGGGGGAGTGGATGGCCTTCAGATACCCAAATTTCGTTGCAAAGACTCATAATTTACAACAAACATAGTTTGAATAGCATGACAGCATGACGTCGAGAGCCGATGACTGACAAACGCCGGTGTTGGAGGCGGCCGCGCCATAACTGTTCAACACAAACGGTAGGATGCAAAACAATAACGCCTAAGCATATATAAAATACTGTATCGACCTGAAATATGCTGCCGCAAGTTCTAAACATGATATTAAATCGACATCGAAATTAAAGTGTTATTTATTTACCCAAAGGTAGGAATGGCGAGCCTGCTTCAAACGAGGACGTTTGGCGTCTCCATTATCGTTTTGTCACAGCTCTCTGTGCACCGACGAGCGGCAAATGCGCGGAACGCTGGCCTGTTGTTTACCAGGTCAGGTTTGTAACCTAATTTCACTTATGTTACATAGGAATAGGATCATAAGACGACCAAATGAACCGTGTGCACAAATCTGGATAACCACAACGTGGTATAACATATCCTCCCCAGAAAGTACGGTTATACATTTAGCGTTCGTACGATCCTTTTCCTTTTGTTTATAAAATAATTGACGACCCACTTGGTCGCAACTCTTATGGAGCGCCAGCGAACAACTCTAATGGAGCGTCATATTGGCGCCCAGGGGCCAGCTGGGTTCGAAACCCGGGCTCCCTTCGTCTTAAACGAAGCTCTTATTCAAGGGACAGACGTGCTAAAGGGATTATACGGGTTTCCGTCCTGAAAAAATAGTTTTTTTTTGCAGCTGTATGAGCTTTAAACACGTTTAAGACATATAACAGGGACCTCAATGCTCACTGCTCAGTTAGTTAATTATTTCAGCTATTATCAGCTTTCAAACTTTGGCGTTTTTCGAGACTTGCATCAGATAACGAGTACTTGATCATGTCCGTGAAGTAAGTAAGTGTCATCGTCATCACACAACTCCAGCGTCAACTTTTTTCCCCAAACTTCGTGTGTAGGTCAATCAGACCATGCTGATTCCAAACATTAAGTCCATTTTGCGATAGCGATTGATCTTCTAGGTCAAATTTGAGGTCAAACAAAAGGCAACGCGCTGGAGCCTAAAGTTACCGTCCGATTTGCTTTAGAAGGGTCTCAAACGATTCCCTGGGTCAAAATCTAGCGTGAGCGAGACTTTCAGATCCTGACCTTTAAGGTCAAATTCCAGGTCAAAGGACAGGGAGCAGCGTTAACGGTTGATTTCCCCCAAACTTCGTGTGTAGGTCAATCAGACCATGCTGATTCCGAAATTCAAGAGTCCATTTTGCAATAGCGATTGACCTTCTAGGTCAAATTTGAGGTAAAACTAAGGAGAACGCGCTGGAGCCTAAGTTTACCGTCCGATTTGCTTTATAATGGTCTCAAACGATTCCTTGGGTCAAAATCTAGCGAGAGCGAGACTTTCGGGTACTGACCTTTGAGGTCAAATTTCAGGTCAAAGGACAGGGAGCAGCGTTAACGGTTGATTTCCCCAAACTTCGTGTGTAGGTCAATCAGACCATGCTGATTCCAAAAATTAAGTCCATTTTGCGATAGCGATTGACCTTCTAGGTCAAATTTGAGGTCAAACGAAGGGGAACGCGCTGGAGCCTAAAGTTACCGTCCGATTTTGAAGCAAATCGGACGGTAACTTTAGGCTCCAGCGTGTTCCCCTTTGTTTGACCTCAAATTTGACCTAGAAGGTCAATCGCTATCGCAAAATGGACTTCATTTTGGAATCAGCATGGTGTGATTGACCTATACACGAAGTTGGGGGGGGGGGGATCAACCGTTAACGCTGCTACCTGTCCCTTGACCTGAAATTTGACCTGAAAGGTCAGGATCTGAAAATCTCGCTCACGCTAGATTTTGACCCAAGGAATCGTTTGAGACCATTTTGAAGCAGCAAATAGGACGGTAACTTTAGGCTCCAGCGCGTTCCCCTTCGTTTGACCTCAAATTTGACCTAGAAGGTCAATCGCTATTGCACAATGGACTTGATTTTTTATTCAGCATGTTCTGATTGACCTACACACAAAACTTGGGGAAAATAAAAAGTTGACGGTGGAGTTGTGTGATGACGATGACGCTAACTTCACGGACATCCCTGGAGGACCTCTGATAATTACACGCCTTGGTGGGGGAGGGGGGGGCGGATTCCGCCCCCCCCCCTAAGATCTCGGAAACCGCGCAACGTAGCGACAGGCGGAAAACGGCTTTAGATGGCTCGAGACCAGAGTTCGCCATGGGCTGGGCCTGGGCTGGGCCTGGGCCAGGCCTCAACTTTAAGGAAATCACTGGGCTCTGGATGGGCCTGGGCCTGACAACTTTGAAGTAATGCGCACGTCGCACCAGCTCAAGTCAGAGCTCAAAAATATTTTAACCAGCAGTTCACTTGCACAGCAACACACTGTTGCTGTGGCTGTAACTTTTTTTTGGTTAGCATAGTTGGTTCATTGTTTCATATTTATAGTATACAAGTGAATATGCTATAGGATAATGATTGCAAATGTTGTGAAAATAATGATATGCTTAATCTGAACGGGCCGGATCGGGCCTGGGCCTCCATATTATGAATTTGACCGGGCCTGGTCCGGGCCTGGGCTTGGTGTTCATGATCCTGGGCCGGGCCGGGCTGGGAGTTGGTGGGCTCGTGACGAACACTGCTCGAGATAAGCTCTATGGAAGGGATTTCTGTCTTTTTGAGGTCAGGTCAATGTTGAGGTTACCAGATGTCAACAAAGGTCAGATTTTCCAGTTTTAGGACTTCGCTCGAGAAACCCCCCCCCCCCAAATATCTCGGGAACTAGTATAGCTAGGAACAAACGGAAAAAGCAATCGAAAGACCTTGAAAATTTTAATCGCCCTTTGTGTGTCCTCAAATTTGAGCTTAGGTCAATATTTTAGGCTCAGGAGGTCATCAAATGTAAACAAAATGGCAAAACAGTTTACGCAAATATATTTTTATCTAATGAAGATAAGGCACTAATTTGTACGCCATCGTGTTTGTCTCGTCAAGGCGCTTCTAATTTAAAATCGTAGAAGGATAAAGATTTTCACTGGGGGGTCGCTCAGGAAAGTACGAGCCAACGTGTTTGTCCGGATATGTGTCCAGACGAGATTTTTGGCCACCTCTGCAGGTCGACGCTGCGGTCATTGGTTCGGAAGATAACCAGGGGGCGAAATACACCACCCAAGCCAAAGGTGTTCGGCTGAGACCCCAGCCAATGCCGGGTTAATACTCGTACATTGTCAAAGCCTTGTACTCCTCTCAGACGTTACTAGCATACACTGACAAACAATGAGAACTTTGACTGGTCTTCCTTCGAGAGCCTCACCGGCGCTCGACCGGCAGACCACCTCTACCACTCCAGGACCCACTAAAGGACAGTAAAGGCCCTCTACAGATCGGCAGGGTCCTCTAAAGGCCAGCAGATGACCATCTGCAGATCGGCAGGGTCCTCTAAAGGCCGACAGAGGGAGGGCCCTCTACAGATCGGCAGGGCCCTCTAAAGGCCGACAGAGGGCCCTCTACAGATCGGCAGGGCCCTATTAAGGTCAACAGAGGGCCCTCTGCAGATTGGCTGGGACACTCTGCAGATCGACAGGGCTCCTAAGGGCTGGAGGAGGGCCCTCTACAGGTCGACAGGGCCCTCTAAATGCCGACAGAGTCCCTCTGCAGATTGGCAGGGCGATCTACATATCGGCAGGGCCCTCTAAATGCCGACAGGGTCATCTAAAGGCTGACAAGGCCCTCTAAAGGCCGGAAGGGCCCTCTAAATGTTGCCAGGGCCCTCTAAAGGCCGGCAGGGCCAGCTAAATGCCGATAGAGAGCCCTCTATATATTGACTGGGATACTCTGCAGATCGACAAGGCCCCTAAAGGCTGGAAGAGGGCCCTCCACAGGTCGGCAGAGCCCTCTAAATGCCGGCAGAGACCCTCTGCAGATTGGCAGAGCGATCTATAGATCGGCAGGGCCCTCTAATGGCCGGCTAAAAGTCGACAGGGACCTCTAGAAGCCGGAAGGGCCCTCACAGGCCGGAAGGGCCCTCTAAAGGCCGTCAGGGCCCTCTACAGGTCGGCAGGGGCCTCTAAATGCCGACAGAGGCCCTTAACAGATTGGCAGGTCGATCTACAGCTTGACAGGGCTTTCTAAAGGCCGTCAGAGGGCCCTCTTCAGATCCGCAGGGACCCTCTACATATCGGCAGGGAACTATAAATGCCGGCAGAAGGCCCTCTACAACCGACAGGGGCCCTCTAAATGCCGGCAGGGGCCATCTGCATATCGACAGAGCCCTTTAAAAGCTGGTAGAGAGCTCTCTCCACACTGTCTGGGCCCTTTCGTACGTATTTACATATACATGCCTTTAACAGACAAGGAAGTGCTGTTAATTATTCGTGTTACGATTTGTTTAAGTTGGTGGTCGTTCTTTTATGCGACGTATGGCGTTTCGCGGGCGCCTGACACCATCCAACACACCGGCGCCCCCAGGGGGCCCTCGCTCGGTCGCCAGAGGGGCCTGTCTGGCATCTAGGTGCCATGACTCCCTTGCCCCCCCCGGCAAGGGGGGGGGGCAATGTTCTTCAAAGGACGGGGCGCTTTAAAACGCCTTTAAGGGTTGCTCCAATTGCAAAAATAATGGTCTCAGTCGATTCCTCGGGTCCATATCTAACCTCCGCATCGGCAACCTTACGCGTGCCTTATATCCTTGAGACCATACAAGGTTCTCAAAAGACAAGGCGCCCGTAAGGGTTGCTTCGCTTCCCAATGTGGTTACAGTTCAATTCGGGCACGCTGATCACGAAAATAACATTCATTTTGACATTAAAGGTCATATTCAAGGTCGTTTGCAAGGTCAAAGGACGGGGCGCCTCAAAACGCCCTTAAGGGTTGCTCCAATCGCAAAAATAATGGTCTCAGTCGATTCCTCAGGTCATATCTAACCTCCGCATTAAAAACCTCACGCGTGCCTCATATCCTTGATACCATAAAATATTCTTAAAGGCTGGGGCGCCTCAAAACGCCTTTAAGCGTTGCTCCAATTGCAAAAACAATAATCTTAGTCGATTCCTCAGGTCCATATCTAACCTCCACATTGGAAACCTCACGCGTGCCTCATATCCTTGAGACCATAAAAGGTTCTCAAAGGACGGGCGCCTCAAAACGCCCTTAAGGGTTGCTCTAATCGCAAAAATAATGGACTCAGTCGATTCCTCAGGTCATATCTAACCTCCGCATTGAAAACCTCACGCGTGCCTCATATCCTTGATACCATAAAAGATTCTTAAAGGACGGGGCGCCTCAAAACGCCCTTAAAGGTTACTCCAATGTTACAAATAATGATCGCAATAGATTTCCCGGGTTTATATCTCACCTCCGCATTGGCAACCTCACGCGTGCCTAATATCCTTGAGACCATAAAAGGTTATCAAAGGACGGGGCGCCTCAAAACGCCCTAGGTTGCTCCAATAGCAAAAATAATGGCCTCAGTAGATCCCTGAGGTTTGTATCTAACCTCTGCATTGGAAACTTCACGCGTGCCTCATATCCTTGAGACCATAAAAGGTTCTTAAAGGACGGGGCGCCTCAAAACGCCTTTAAGCGTTGCTCCAATTGCAAAAATAATGGACTCAGTCGATTCCCCGGGTCAATATCTAACCTACACATTGGCAACCTCACGCGTTCCTTATATCATTGAGACCATAAAAGGTTCTCAAAGGACGGGGCTCCTCAAAACGCCCTTAATGGTTGCTCCAATTGAAGAAAAAAAAAACACTGGTCTCAGTCGATTCCTCAGGTCCATATCTAACCTCAGCACCATATTGGAAAAATTACGCGTGCCTCATATCCTTGAGACCATAAAAGGTTTTCTCAAAGGACGGGGCGCCTCAAAACGCCTTTAAGGGTTGCTCCAATTGCAAACATAATGGTCTCAGTCGATGCCCCGGGTACATATCTAACCTCCGCATTGGCAACCTCACGCGTGCCTTATATCCTTGAGACCCTAAAAGGTTCTCAAAGGACGGGGTGCCTCAAAACGCCCTTAACGGTTGCTGCAATTGCAAAAACAATGGTCTCAGTCGATTCCTCAGGTCCATATCTAACCTCCGCATTGGAAACCTCACGCGTGCTTCAAATCCTTGAAACCATAAAATGTTCTCAAAGGACGGGGCGCCTTAAAACGCCTTTAAGGGTTGCTCCATTTTTTTTTTAAAATGTCTCAGTCGATTCCTCGGGTCCATATCTAACCTCCGCATCGGCAACCCTACGCGTGCCTTATATCCTTGAGACCATACAAGGTTCTCAAAGGACAAGGCGCCCTTAAGGGTTGCTTCGCTTCACAATGTGGTTACAGTTCAATTCGGGCACGCTGATCACGAAAATAACATTCATTTTGACATTAAAGGTCATATTCAAGGTCGTTTGCAAGGTCAAAGGACGGGGCGCCTCAAAACACCCTTAAGGGTTGCTCCAATCACACAAATAATGGTCTCAGTCGATTTCCCGGGTGCATATCTAACCTCTGCATTGGCAACTTCACGCGTGCCTTATATCCTTGAGACCATAAAAGGTTCTCAAAGGACGAGGCGCCTCAAAATGTCCTTAACGGTTCCTCCAATTGCAAACACAATGGTCTCAGTCGCTTCCTCAGGTCCATATCTAACCTCCGCATTAGAAACCTCACGCGTGCCTCATATCCTTGAAACCATACAATGTTATCAAAGGACGGGGCGCCTCAAAACGCCCTTAAAGGTTGCTCCAATGGCACAAATAATGATCTCAATAGATTCCCCGGGTCCATATCTAACCTTCGCATTGGCAACCTTACGCGTGCCTCATATCCTTGAGACCATAAAAGGTTCTCAAAGGACGGAGTGCCTCAAAACGCCCTTAAGGGTTGCTCTAATCGCAAAAATAATGGTCTCAGTCGATTCTTCGGGTCCATATCTAACCTCCGCATTGGCAATCTTACGCGTGCCTTATAGCATTGAGACCATAACAGGTTCTCAAAGAACAAGGCGCCTCAAAACGCCATTAAAGGTTGCTCCAATGGCACAAATAATAATCTTAGTAGATTCCCCGGGTCCATATCTTACCTACGCATTGCCAACCTCACGCGTGCTTCATATCCTTGAGACCATAAAAGGTTATCAAAGGACGAGGCGCCTCAAAACGCCCTTATGGGTTGCTCCAATAGCAGAAATAATGGTGTCAGTCGATTCCTCAGGTCCGTATCCAACCTCCGCATTGTAAAACGCCCTTAAGGGTTGCTCCAATGGCAAAAATAATGGTCTCAGTCGATTTTCTGGGTCTATATCTAACCTCCGCATTGGCAACCTCACGCGTGTCTCATATTCTTGAGACCATAAAAGGTTCTCAAAGGACGGGACGCCTCAAAACGACCTTGAAGGTTGCTCCAATGGCACAAATAATGATCTCAGTAGATTCCCCGTGTCCATATCTAACCTCCGCATTGACAACCTCACGCGTGCCTCATATCTTTGAGACCATAAAAGGTTCTCAAAGGACGGAGCGCCTCAAAACGCCCTTAAGGATTGCTCTAATCGCAAAAATAATGGTCTAGGTCGATTCCACGGGTCCATATCTAACCCCTGTATTGGCAACCTTACGCGTGCCTTATATCATTGCGACCATACAAGGTTCTCAAAGAACGAGGCGCCTCAAAACGCCCATGAAGGTTGCTCCAATGGCACAAATAATAATCTCAGTAGATTCCCCGGGTCCATATCTAACCTACGTATTGCCAACCTCACGCGTGCTTGCTCCAATAGCAAAAATAATGGTCTCAGTCGATTCCTCAGGTCCGTATCTAACCTCCACATTGGCAACCTCACGCGTGCCTCATATACTTGAGACCATACAAGGTTATCAAAGGACCCTTAAAGGGAAATAATGACCTTTTGATTTTGTTAGCAACAATTTCTTAGGCTCCCGTTATAATTTTAAAATTATTTTATTTAAATTTAAGAATTAAATAAAATTATTCCCAAATTCAAAGTTGTAAGTTTGGAAGAAATACAGAACAAGTACCTTGTGTACATCATGAAGGTCATTGACAAATTCGTCCTTCCCTACCATTGTTAACATCGAGTGCGGCATTTGTGGAGCCTCTGTGACATTTCCAATCAAACTGAGCGCTGCTCGGACACCCGCTAGTAGCGCTTTCGTTCTCCATGGCAACCAGGCGTCAGCCAATCAAAAGCCAGAAAGGGAATACGTTCTGGCTTTTCATTGGCTCACGCCTGGTTGCCATGGAGAACGAAAGCGCTACTAGCGTGCGTTCGAGCAGCGCTCTGATCCGTGAAGCAATCCGTGAAGCATCCGTGATGCATGACTGACTATCAGTATAAGTCATGAATAACAACAACATGCAAACTATACCAACTCGAATAAAATAAGAGCGGAATGAATTGAACCCCAGGCAAGCTAGTATTCGCAAAGCACTCGGCGCTGCGCCACAATGGCAAAAGGTGAGGGAAATGCATATTGGATACAATATTATTTCGTCACAAGTTTCTGAAGTGTCAACTACTATGAAATACAGTGATAAAATACCTTTAATAATGATTAACAAGAAAATTCAAACTTAAAAACAATCATCTGAATAAGTCTTTAATTAGCTTTCAACTCGAAATCAGATATATTTTGCAATGCTACACAAGAATGGCACCAATGACGTCATTAACAAAGCCTGCTACGGGACTTGGGTATACTAATCAGGAACAACTCGCCAAGTGCGCCGAGATGGTTAAGTGCGCCGAGAAGCATGACAATGACTTTGTAAACAAATCGTCGACGCTAAATAGGTCGCCGTCGATGTGCATCGATGAGCTTCTGATTTAATTGCCAGTTTTGTGTTATTGTTCGTTAGTTTTTTTGGGAAAAATTATTATTTTTCATGATAAAATAAAGCATAGTGTTATATACAGCCACAGACAAACTATACACAACTCCTAATGTTGAAAACAAATGAATCGAATTGCAAAAATTGAGGGTCGCAACCACTAACTATGCCGCGTTGATGTGCATCGATGAGCTTCCGATTTTATTGCCACTTTTTCCAATCGCTGTTAGTTTTAGAAGATCGCCGGGCATATAATCACAACAAGCAGAACGCACAATATATTTTCCACTCCATTGCGTAAAAAAATAATACGGGAAAAGCCCGCAGTTTGATGAGGACCAAAAGTACTTGACAAAAGGTCAGAAATAGTGCAAGTACCGGTCGTTAAAAGTGTGGAACGCTTATCAACTTTAACTTGAAATATCTTTCGGTAGGAAGTTTTCATGCAAAATGTGATGAATTTACAATATATTTTGATCTCGTCTGGCGATTTCAAGTGCTAACTCCATTTTAGTGGAAAAAGGTCATTATTTCCCTTTAAGGGTTGCTTCGCTTCACAATGTGGTTGCAGTTCAATTCGGGCACGCCGATCACGAAAATAACATTCATTTTGACATTCAAGGTCATCTTCAAGGTCGTTTGCAAGGTCAAAGGACGGGGCGCCTTAAAACGCCCTTAACCCTATTTGTAACAGGCTCCTGGCTACCCCTATTTGTAACAGGGGGAGGGGGCGGATTCCGCCCCCCCCCCCGGAGATCTCGAGATCTACCCGTCCGATTTTCAAAAATGAAACGGTGTTTGGTTCCCCTCAACACGATCTACATTTATAAATAATAATACAAAATAAATTTGGGATAGGGGGGCAACAGGGGGGCAAAAACTACAAACTTTAGTGGTATTTTTGATCCAACATAGCTTTCAGGTTTATAGACCGATTTTAACACAACTAATAGGAATCGATAGAGATTGAATCGGAAATTGATATATGACGGTGAAGTTTGAAAATTCAAAAATCATAGGCGTGTGCAGGTCACTCAATATGGGGGTGAAGTAAATGCGTAATAAAACCATTTTTTGATGTTGTTTTTTTGATAAATGAAATGGTATGTGATTGAGACATTAGAAAAACAGTTATAAATCATATTTTTTGCCATAGGCGGTACTAGGTTAGTGAAAAAGGGGGGTAAAATTGGGAAAAATATTAACCGCAGACAAGTTGCTACCCAGCACTATAAATATGTTACTGATCATAGATAGTTCCTTTTTGCATGTTGTACTTCATCATAGGCGTATCCAGGATCCAAACTAGGGCGGCGTAAGACCTTTTGATGAGTATATTTTCCGCTATTATGATACTAACTAGTCAACAGTGACTATTTCACTTACAACTTCAATTAACATTGCTTACCCCCCTTTTTACCCTACCTGGACTCGCCTATTATCTTATAATCGTTCGTAGAGTAGCCTGTGGTGCGTGTTTCATCCGAAAACTGCAGTATGTTATGTCATTGTACGCCAATGCCTCTTAGTTTCCTTGCAATAATATGACCCCCTTTCTTCCATTCCTGAGCGCGCCTCTGCAAAAAATGACTTTATTCCCTTTTCTGGTCTCATATGTGCATATATTATTATAAGTTAAACGTATATTGCGCCGTTATCGCTGGCATATCGTCATCACCATGCCAGTCACCCCCCTTTTCATGTTCCTGAACACGCCCCTGAAACTCTATATGTAATAAATTATGCAAATAATAGAAGCAGAAGCTATCTTTTACATCTTGATAGCTATAAATGCCCCTTGCATTACTCTATTGGCTTCCCGCCAAGCATTGAATACTTCCTGGAACCACCCCCCCCCCTTTTTCAAGCCCCTGAAACCGCCTCTGCCATGCAATTTTGTATGATATTTCATTAACATCATCTAATTTGCACTTGTTGCGATCACGGTAAGCCGATGTAACTCCTACATACTTGATGCAGTTAGGAAGAAACCGTGAAGATCGCATTTCCGTATTTTCGCCAAATGTCGCCTCCGAACCCACCCAAAACTGTGCCCTGGAACCGCCTCTATTCAAGTTAAGAACTCAAAATTTTTACTCCAAATGCGGAGTTCAATTCTATGAAAAGTCCCAAAATTTCATGGGCCTTCTCCCAGCCGTTCTGGAGATATCTGCGAAAAACATGAGGGGGGGGGGCGGAATCCGCCCCCCCCCCCTGTTGCAAATAGGGTTAAGGGTTGCTCCAATGGCAAAAATAATGGTCTCAGTCGATTTCCCGGGTCCATATCTAACCTCCGCATTGGCAACCTCACGCGTTCCTCATATCCTTGAGACCATAAAAGGTTCTCAAAAGACGGGGTTCCGCAAAACGCCCTTAAGGGTTGCTCTAATCGCACAAATAATGGTCTCAGTCGATTCCGCGGGTCCATATCCAACCTCCGCATTCGCAACCTCACGCGTGCTTTATATCCTTGAGACCATAAATGGTTCTCAAAGGACGTGGCGCCTCAAAACGCCCTTAAGGGTTGGTCCAATTGCAAAAATAATGGTCTCAGTCGATTCCTCAGGTCCATAGCTAACCTCCGCATTGGAAACATCACGCGTGCCTCATATCCTTGATACCATACAAGTTTATCAAAGGACGGACGCCTCAAAACGCCCTTAACCCTATTTGTAACAGGGGGGTACGGATTCCGCCCCCCTAATGTTTTTCGCAGATATCTCCAGAACGGCTGGGAGAAGCCCAACAATTTTTGGGACTTTTCATAGAATTGAACTCCGCATTTGGAGTCAAAATTTTGAGTTCTTAACCTGAACAGAGGCGGTTCCAAGACACAGTTTTGGGTGGGTTCGGAGGCGACATTTGGCGATAATACGGAAATGCGATCTTCACGGTTTCTTGCTAACTGCATCAAGTA
Source organism: Chirona hameri (assembly GCA_036785665.1). Taxonomy (NCBI): domain Eukaryota; kingdom Metazoa; phylum Arthropoda; class Thecostraca; order Balanomorpha; family Balanidae; genus Chirona; species Chirona hameri. The sequence continues at coordinate 105,039 of JAXIVJ010001504.1, read as the reverse complement.
TGAAGGAGTTACATCGGTTTACGGTGATTGCAACAATTGAAAATTAGTTGATGTTAATGAAATATCATACAAATTGCATGGCAGAGGCGGTTTCAGGGGCTCGAAAATGGGTGTTTCCAGGAAGTATTCAATGCTAGGCAGGAAGCCAATAGAGCAATGTAAGGGAAATTTATAGCTATCAAGATGTAAAAGATAGCTTCTGCTTCCATTATTTGCATAATTTGTTACATATAGAGTTTCAGGGGCGTGTTCAGGAACATGAAAAGGGGGTGACTGGCATGGTGATGACGATATACCAGCGATAACGGCGCGATATACGTTTAGCTTATAATGATATATGCACATATGAGACCAGAAAAGGGAATAAAGCCATTTTTTGCAGAGGCGCGCTCAGGAATGGAAGAAAGGGGGTCATATTATGGCAAGGAAACTAAGAGGCATGGGCGTACAATGACATAACATACTGCAGTTTTCGGATGAAACACGCACCACAGGCTACTCTACGAACGATTATAAGACAATAGACGAGTCCAGGTAGGGTTTAAAGGGGGGTAAGCAATGTTAATTGGAGTTGTAAGTGAAATAGTCACTGTTGACTAGTTAGTATCATAATATCGGATAATATACTTATCAAAAGGTCTTGCGCCGCCCCAGTTTGGATCCTGGATACGCCTATGATGAAGTACAACATGCAAAAAGGAACTATCTACGATTAGTAACATATTTATAGTGCTGGGTAGCAACTTGTCTGCGGTTAATATTTTCTCCCAATTTTACCCCCCTTTTCACTAACCTGGCACCGCCTATGGCAAAAAATATGATTTATAACTGTTTTGTCTAATGTCTCAACCACATACCATTGCATTTATTTTAAAAAAAACATCAAAAAATGGTTTTATTACGCATTTACTTCACCCCCATATTGAGTGACCTGCACACGCCTATTATTTTCGAATTTTCAAACGTCACCGTCATATATCAATTTCCAATTCAGTCTCTATCGATTCCTATTAGCTGTGTTAAAATCGATCGATAAACATGAAAGCTATGTTGGATCAAAAATACCACTAAAATTTGTAGTTTTTGCCCCCCTGTTGCCTCCCTATCCCAAATTTATATTTGTTTAATTATTTATAAATGTAGATCGTGTTGAGGGGAACTAAACACCGTTTCATTTTCGAAAATCGGACGGGTAGATCTCGAGATCTCCGGGGGGGGGGGCGGAATCCGCCCCCCCCCCCTGTTACAAATAGGGGTAGCCAGGAGCCTGTTACAAATAGGGTTAAGGGTTGCTCTAATCGCAAAAATAATGGTCTCAGTCGATTCCTCGGGTCCATATCTAACCTCCGCATCGGCAACCTTACGCGTACCTCATATCCTTGAGACCATAAAAGGTTCTCAAATGACGGGGCGCCTCAAAACGCCCTTAAGGGTTGCTCTAATCGCACAAATAATGGTCTCAGTCGATTCCTCGGGGCCATATCTAACCTCCACATTGGCAACGTCACGCGTGATTTATATATTTGAGACCATAAATGGTTCTCAAAGGACGGGGCGCCTCAAAACGAGGCGGAGGTTAGATATGGACCTGAGGAATCGACTGAGACCATTGTTTTTGCAATTGGAGCAACCGTTAAGGGCGTTTTGAGGCGCCCCGTCCTTTGACCTTCAAAATGACAATGAAGATGACCTTGAATGTCAAATTGAAATATATTTTCGTGATGAGCGTGCCCCAATTGAACTGTCACCACATTGTGAAGCGAATCAACCCTTAAGGTCGCCCCCGTCCTATGAGAACCTTGTATGGTCGCAAGTATGAGGCACGCGTGAGGTTGCCAATGCGGAGGTTAGATATGGACCTGAGGAGTTGACTGAGACCATTATTTTCGCTATTGGAGCAACCCATAAGGGAGTTTTGAGGCGCCCCGTCCTTTGCGAACCTTTTATGGTCTCAAGGATATGAGCACGCGTGAGGTTTCCAATGCGGAGGTTAGATACGGACCTGAGGAATCGACTGAGACCATTATTTTTGCTATTGGAGCAACCCATAAGGGCGTTTTGAGGCGCCCCGTCCTTTGAGAACCTTTTATTGTCTCAAGGATATGAGGCACGCGTGAGGTTTCCAATTCGGAGGTTAGATATGGACCTGAAGAATCGACTGAAACCATTGTTTTTGCAATTGGAGCAACCGTTAAGGGCGTTTTGAGGCGCCCCGTCCTTTGAGAACCTTTTATGGTCTCAAGGATATAAGGTACGCGTGAGGTTGCCAATGCGGAGGTTAGATATGGACGCGGGGAATCGACTGAGACCATTATGTTTGCAATTGGAGCAACCATTAAAGGTGTTTTGAGGCGCCCCGTCCTTTGAGAACCTTTTATGGTCTCAAGGATGTGAGGCACGCGTGAGGTTTCCAATGCGGCGGTTAGATATGGACCTGAGGAATCGATTGAGACCATTGTGTTTGCAATTGGAGCAACCGTTAAGGGCGTTTTGAGGCGCTCCGTCCTTTGAGAACATTTTGTGGTTTCAAGGATATGAGGCACGCGTGAGGTTGCCAATGCGGAGGTTAGATATGCACCCGGGAAATCGACTGAGACCATTGTTTTTGCCATTGGAGCAACCCATAAGGGCGTTTTGAGGCGCCCCGTCATTTGACCTTGCAAACGACCTTGAATATGGCCTTTAATGTCAAAATGAATGTTATTTTCGTGATCAGCGTGCCCGAATTGAACTGTAACCACATTGTGAAGCGAAGCAACCCTTAAGGGCGCCTTGTTCTTTTAGAACCTTGTATGGTCTCAAGTATATGAGGCACGGGTGAGGTTTCCAATGCGGAGGTTAGATACGGACCTGAGGAATCGACTGAGACCATTATGTTCGCTATTGAAGCAACCCATCAGGGCGTTTTGAGGCGTCCTGTCCTTTGATAACCTTTTATGGTCTTAAGGATATGAGGCACGCGCGAGGTTGCCAATGCGGAAGTTAGATATGGACCCGGGGAATCTACTGAGAACATTATTTGTTCCATTGGAGCAACCTTTATGGGCGTTTTGAGGCGCCCCGTCCTTTGAGAACATTTTATGGTTTCAAGGATATGAGGCACGCGTGAAGTTAACAATGCGGAGATATGGTTAGATATGGACCTGAGGAATCGACTAAGACCATTGTTTTTGCAATTGGAGCAACCGTTAAGGGCGTTTTGAGGCGCCCCGTCCTTTGAGAACCTTTTATGGTCTCAAGGATATAAGGCACGCGTGAGGTTGCCAATGCGGAGGTTAGATATGGACCCGGGGAATCGACTGAGACCATTATTTTTGCAATTGGAGAACTTTTAAGGGCGTTTTGAGGCGCCCCGTCCTTTGACCTTGAAAATGACCTTGAAGATGACCTTGAATGTCAAAATAAATGTTATTTTCGTGATCAGCGTTCCCCAATTGACCTGTAACCAGATTTTGAAGCGAATCGCTACTCGACGCTGAATTCGAATCCGAATCCGACGCTATTATACACTGACATCGTCAAGTAGCATTCGTATTCGTATTCGTTTTCGGCGTCGAGTTCGATTTTTCCCAAACTTAGCATATGGGTAGATCTCATCGAGTTATGCACGAATATGCAATCCGTTTTGACCTAGGACAAACGGTTTGACCTCCAGAGGTCTTTGGAGTGTCATCACACGGGGTACCCTCTAATTGTTTTGTTTACCTTCCGATTTCATCGCCAAGAGGCTCAAACGACTCGCTGGCACCCTAGCTTGCGTCCGAGAAAACAAAATAGCAAGAGGTCAAAGGTCAAGTTTACGGGGACGAATACGAGATTTTAAGCTTCGGTTCCAACATGGTGGTACCCTCTATTTTTTTCGCTGCCCGTCCTATTTGCTCGCAATGGACAAAAATGACTCGCCGGCACCCCACCTTGCGTCAGGAAAAACAACAAATTCCCTAGAGGTCAAAGGTCAAGGTCACGGGGACGAATACGAAATGTTAAGCTTCGGTACCAGCTTGTGTATCCTGTAGTTTTTCGTTTACCGTCCGATTTGCTCGGAATGAGAAAAAAGGGACTCACTGGCACGTAAGCTTGCGTCAGGAAAAAAATCATCATCTTTTTGTTTTTCCTGAAGCAAGTACCGAAGCTTAAAATATTGTGGTCGTTCCCGTGACCTTGACCTTTGACCTCTAGGTTATTTTTTTTTCCTAACGCGAGTTGGGGTGCCGGCGAGTCCCTTTTTGCCCATTGCGAGCAAATCGGACGGTAAACGAGAAAAAAAACTAGAGTGTACACAAGCTGGTACCGAAGCTTAAAATCTCGTATTCGTCCCTGTGACCTTGACCTTTGACCTCTAGGTGATTTTTTGTTTTTCTTGACGCAAGGTGGGGTGCCGGCAAGTCCCTTTTTGTCCATTGCGAGAAAAACGGACGGTACACAAAACAACTACATGGTACGTCATGCTGGTACCGAAGCTTAAAATATCGTATTTGTCCCCGTGACCTTGACCTTTGACCTATGGATGACTTTTTATTTTTTTCCTGACGCGAGCTAACGTGCCGGCGAGTCCGTTTTTGCCCATTGCGAGCAAATCCGACGGTAAACAAAACAAAACAGAGGGTACACAACTGGTACCGAAGCTTAAAATCTCGCATTCGTCCCCGTGACCTTGACCTTTGACCTCGAGGTGATTTTTTTTTTGTGATGCAAGCTAATGTGCCGGCGAGTCCCTTTTTCCCAATTCCGAGCAAATCGGATGGTAAACGAAAAAAAAAAACTAGAGGGTACACAAGCTGGAACCGAAGCTTAAAATCCCGTATTCGTCCCGTGGCCTTGACCTTTGACCTCTAGGTGATTTTTATTTCCCTGATGCAAGGTGTGGTGCCGGCGAGTCCCTGTTTGCCCATTGCGAGCAAATCGGACGGTAAACGAAAACAACTTGAGGGTACACCATGCTGGTACCGAAGATTAAAATCTCGTATTCGTCCCCGTGACCTTTGACCTCTGGAATATTTTTTCTTCTTCTGACGTAGGCTAACGTGCCGGCGAGTCCGTGTTTGCCCATTGCGAGCAAATCGGATGGTAAACGAAAACAAAACTAGAGGGTACACAAGCTGGCACCGAAGCTTACAATCTCGTATTCGTCCCCGTGACCCTGACCTTTGACCTCTAGGGTTTTTTTTCTGACGAAAACTGGGTTGCCGGCGAGTCTTGTAAGCAGCTTTGCGATTAAATCGGACGGTAAACGAAACAATTAGAGGGTACCCCGTGCGATGCATTTCAATGACCTCTGGAGGTCAAACCCTTTGTCCTATGTCAAAACAGATTGCATATTCGTGCATAACTCGCAACACGTCCAATATAATACCCAGGGTGTTGCGGCCGCAGACCCCGTGAACAGGCCTCAGGACACCGTCCGGCCGTTCCCACACTGTGTGGTGGCGCCACCTCTAACTCACCAGCCCTGGGGGGCATAACATCGCGGCGCGCCATAGGGACCAATGTATAAATGGCACATTTGAACGGCGTCCTGACTGGGCTACGTTTGAAAAAAGTGGTGCAAAGTAGCATCATATTATTCGTTGGAGATTTTAGATTGGGCCAAAACGAATTATAAGGTTCCACCTGGTAATGTAATTTCTGGAGAGCAGCTGAAATGATTGGTTACCATGACCTTATTTTGGATGTACCAACCACGTTATACCGTTCACTTTCCGTTGCAAATGCGATCTAAGCTTAGTATATGAAGTATATGAAGGTTATATCGCATTTCAAACGGAACGTGAATGGTATAATGTGTTTTTTGCACCCCAAATAAGGCCATTGTAACCGATCATGCCAGCTGCTCTCCAGAAACTACATGACCAGTTGGAACCTTATAATTCCTTTGGGCTCAATCTAGAATCTCCAATGAAGAATATGATGCTACTTTGCACCACTTTTTCCAAGCGTAGCCTAGTTAGGGCGTCGTTCAGATTTTCCATGTATACATTGGTCCCTACTCCCTAAGGCGCCCGCGATGTTTTGCCCCCCAGGCAGGCTGACGCCACCCCACAGTGTGGGAACGGGCCGTCCGGCGTATGCGGCGTGCGAGTTGGCTGTCAAGGTATTATATTGATGTCAGTGCCATATACATCATTGATCTCTATTATAACTAGGGGGAATAATTTATTCCATCACTAGTTTTTCGAGCCTTTGTACCAAAAAATACTCACTTTGTACTACTCTGGAATTTGTACCAAAACTACTCACCTAGTACCAAACTTCACTCAGTCTATACCTTTTTTCCTGCCAAATACCTAGTTCATGTGGTTGCCAGATGCAGACGCTCAGTTTGAACCAATATGTGCTCAATTTGTACCTTTCACGCTTTCATATGGTCCTCCATTACTCCATAGCACGCCAAGAGCACGCCAAGGCTACGAGCGAATCTTAGGCCGCCCCGATCGGACTGAATGGCTACGAGCGAATCTTAGGCCGTCCCGATCGGACTAAATGGCTACGAGCGAATCTTAGGCCGTCTCGATCGGACTAAATGGCTACGAGCGAATCTTAGGCCGTCCCGATCGGACTTAATGAGGGGGTTAGGTTAGGTTAGGTTATGTTTGGTAAGTTAGGTTAGGTTAGTTTAGGGTAAGGCTTGTGCAAAAGGAATATGCAAAATGTTGTTATGTCCCTGCAATTTGGCGCGCAATGTTACCAGTTAAAACTTATACTGAAAACTAAGCTAAAAAGTTATATTTGCTACCAGATTTGGATGAAACTATCGATGTATTACAAAGCTAGTAAAATCCGGTACAAACTGAGTATCGTTTGGTACAAGGCTAGTTTAAAGTTCCACACAAACTCTGATATTTGGTACAAATAACAGAATATTACAGATAGAGTAGAAAGAAGTACAGATGCAGTGAACTTAACCAAAACTGGGAAAACTAGTACAAAGTGAGTAGTTTTTGGTATAGCGTAAATTACATCCCTATAACTAGATGGCCGACTACTGCGCTCAGGCCGTTCCCGACAGCAATTCACTAGCGAGGCAAAAATGTTCTTCTTCTTCTAAAGTTAACACTAAACCCTACGACGAAATTTGTAGTGTCTTGGAACTAAGGGCATCTTAGGTATTTCTGTGCAAGATATTTCATATTTTAATACAATTTTGTAATCAGAATAAGACAGGCTATCTATTGAATGCAAAAGTAAGACATGTTTTCTAGTTTTTCAGCTGATAAGTGGTGCTGAAATGGAGGTGTGTCGGAGCCTCAACTTTAAAATAGTCACGTGACTTCGCCTTTTTGCCTCTTTACCGTGGCCGTGGAGAGATTACAAAAAATTATACATAAGGAATTGTAGTGCGACAAGCCATTGCCCTTCATACATGTTACGCACTCAACTACATTTGTTTTATATATAAGGAATTGTAGTGCGACAAGCCGTTGTCCTTCATACATGTTATGCACTCAAATACATTTGTTCTAACACAAACCCTTCATCATCTCTGCATTCTGTGAAGTGGTATCCAGTGTTCGATCGGTATGCATGGATGGGGTACGTGGCGAATGAATAGCTATTGGGTTGGAGACGGAACCGAAGTCGGTAACAGCAAGCCGGAGTAGACTGGTACTAACTGTTCGAGTCCGTAGTAGCCGCCAGCTCCACACGCGTCGGCGACTCAGAGAAGACTGTATTTCTCCCGCAGGCGCACTGCCACCTAGCGGAGGACTCGGCTAACCGATCAGACTCACACACCCCCCCACCAGTCAACCGGCGGGTGACGTGCATAAACATAAGGTCAAAATAAAACACCACGAGAAAGAAGACCGTACGGTGCGATTACTGTCTACATCAGCTCGATAAGGCGCTCTGGCTGGCGGCGGGGTCGCTCAGAGCGCCGTGGTGCTTCGAGTGGCGGGCCGGCCACCGGAGCCGCCGGCAGCGGCTGCAGCGGCGGCGGCTGCAGTGGCGGCGGCGGAGGCGGCTGCACCGGCCCGGCATCAGAGGCGGTGGGCGGCGGCGGCCCGGGCAGGGGAGGCCTTGGCAGGGGTGGCCCGGGCAGGGGCACGGTGACAGCAGTGTCCGGGTGGGCGTGGGCGTATCGTTGGCGGAGGTGGCGCCTGTTGCGGGTGAGGACACGGCCGCTGGGCAGGCGGATGAAGTAACGCCGATGCGGGCCGACGTCGGTGATTACGCCGTGACGGTCCCAGGTGCCGGTCGCCGGATCCTGCAAGGCGACTTGCGATCCGATGTGGAGAGCAGGCAGGTCACGGGCGTGCTGGTTGTAGGCCGTCCGGGTGCGTTCCTGGCGTGCGGCAGCGGCGCGCTCGGCATCGTCGGCTGCCCGCTGCCACTGGGGGGCAAACGAGCGCCGGTGGGCGGGTAGCATGTCTCTTGCCGGTGAGTTGAGAAGGATTTGGGCAGGCGACCTGCCGTCGGGGCCAGGCGTGTTTCGGTGCTGCAGTATTCCCCGCGCCCAGCTGTCGCTGTTTATGTGTCCGTCACGCCAGCAGCGGCGGATGAGTTTGGCGGCAAACTTGACGGCGGCTTCGGCTCGGCCGTTGGACTGGGCGTAGTGAGGAGAAGAGGTGCGGTGTAGCACGGCCCAGTTTTTCAGGAAGGCCTGGAAGGCGGCTGAGGTGAACTGGGGACCATTGTCGGACCAGAGGACTTCTGGGGCTCCGGCCAGGCAGAAGATGCCACGGAGTTCCCTGATGAGCGTCGAGGCACTGGCGTGTCGGCCGACCGGGCAGACTGTGAGCCACCCGGAGAGAGGGTCGACCGCCACCAGGAAGTATTGGCCGGCGTGTTGACAGAAGTCGGCGCAGAGGTGTTGGAATGGGCGGCTGGCCTGCTCGTGCGTGCGCAGCGTCTCTTTCGGCAGCGATGGCAGTTCCCTCTGGCAGGGCTGGCAGGCCTTGGTGATGTTCTCGATATCGTTGTTCATGTTGGGCCAGAAGACAATCTGGCGGGCTCGACTCTTCGTCTTTTCTTTTCCCTGATGGCTGGCGTGCAGCTCGGCGAGGACGGCTGCGCGCATCGGGCGGGGAATGACGAGCCGGCAACCACACACGACCAGTCCGTCATCGACAGCGAGGCGGTCGTGGACCGGCCAATATGGCCGCAGGAGCGCGGGAAGGTCGGCCTTCTGGGACGGGAAGCCGTCCATCACGGTCTGAAGAAGGATCTGCGCCTCCTCGTCCCGGTCTGCCGCTCGCCGTACCTCATCCAGCCTGAGGTCGGTGCAGAGTTCGCTCGCCTCGCCTGTGATGATTGCGGCGACGGTTGTGGCCGATCTGTCCTCGGCCAGCTCGTCCTCCTCTGTCGGCGGGTCCACCGGTGACCTTGAGAGGGCGTCGGCTGCCAGATGGTCCGTGCCGCGCTGCCACCGAGCAGTGAATGTCATCACCAGCAGTTTCTGCCGCAGGCGCTGGAGGCGCGGGTTTTCAATCTCATCCAGGTTCTTGGAGTTGAGGATTGGCACCAGAGGGCGGTGGTCGGTCAGCACGTCGAACTCGGGGAGCCCACTGAGGAAGAGGCGGCACTTGTGACACCCCCACGCCACCGCCAGCAGCTCCAGCTCGATGGTGGCGTAACGGCTCTCTGCGTCTGTCAGGAACCGGGAGCCGGCCTGGACTGTACGCCATGTGCCATCCAGCTGCTTCTGCTGAAGCAGGAACCCGAGCCCCTTCAGACGGCTCGCGTCGGTCGACAGCAGAGTGGGCCGCGTTTGGTCGAAAAAGGCGAGCGTGCGCACCGATGATAGCGCCGCCCGCGCCTTTTCGAACGCCACCTGGTGACAACTGTCCCAACCGAAGGTTCGTTTGGTGCTCAACAGGTGACGCAGCGGTTCCAGGTGCTCCGCAGTCTCCTCTGAGAACGGGGCCACCTGGTTGACGAGGCCGAAGAAGCCGCGGAGTTCGGTCAGCGTCTGAGGTGTTGGGAACGCTGCGATTGCGTTAGTGAGCGTTGGGTCGGGCAGATATCCGTCTTCTGCCACGATAAAGCCGGCGAACTTGACTTTCTTCCGCTGGTGTTGCGTCTTCGCCGGGTTTAGCGCCACCCCGCGATCCCGGCATCGAGCCAGGAACTCGCGGACCCGGGCGACGTGTGCGGACTTCGTCTTGCTGTAGATGATGACGTCATCAACGACGCGCTGAACACCGTCCATGTCGATGAAGCACTCATCCATCCGCCTGTTGTAATGTTCGCTGATGGACGAGACGCCGTACGGCGCACGGAGGTACTGATACCTCCCGAAGGGTGTGATGAAGGTCGTCAGATGGCGGGAAGACTCATCCAGAGGGCACTGGTGGTAGCCCTTGGCGGCGTCAAAAACGCTAAACCACTGGGCCTCGGATGCCACGATTGACGCGACGCACTCAGCTGGCGTGCTGGACTGGTACAGCTCCCGTTTCACGGACTGGTTGAGCTTGGATAAATCCACGCACAGACGGATGCCACCGGTTTTCTTGGGTGCCACCACGATTGGGGCGCACCAGTCGGTCGGCTCGACCACTGAGGTGATGATGCCGTCCTGCTCCAGCTTGTCCAACTCCTGACGGAGTGGCTCACGGAGGGATAGCGGAATGCGTCGCGGTGCGCGCACCGCGAATGGAGTGGCGTTCTCTCGAAGGTGGATCTTGAAGTTTTCCCCCGGCATCGCCCGGACGACACCGTCCAGCACGTCTGGAAACTCGTTGAGCGGGCTCTCGACCGAGGCTTTATGACCGGTGGTGGTTGGTGGCGCTGTAGTCTGCCGAACAGTGGCAGGGGGCAGCACATGTGTCGTCGACGCGGCCGGCAGCGACGGCGGCGGTGGCGGCGTCGGCGGTGACGTCGGCGCCAGCTGGCCGCGGCCAGGCTCGGCGGCGGCGGCGGCGGCGGCGGCGGTTATCGCCCGTGGCGGGGCGGCGCGATGATCGAGTGTCGGCTGACATCGGAGACCGCGCGGGGGAGACTCGGGCGCGCGGCGGCGGCGCCGTGCGGGCGGCGGCGTGGCTGGGAGAACCACGGTGGCGATCTGCTGTGGATAGTCGGTCGGTACCAGACGGAGGGCCCGAGCGGTTTTCCATGAGAGCAGGAGGCAGGGCACCCCTGGAATGATGTGCACCGTGTCGGAGACTGTGACGTCACCCAGGCGGAGATGAATTGGCAGACTGCCACGAGAACGGGCCGTGTGTCCGTCAACGGCGCGAGGGTGGGTCGTCGGTGGCTGGAGATTGTCGTTCATCTCTCCAATGCGATGGGCGAAGTCCAGACCAGCGACGGACACGTCGGCTCCAGTGTCCGGCAGCGCTTCCATCACCGCTGTCCGCAGCCCAGTCACGGACACTCGAACTGTCGGTGCCGATCCACGGGAGGTCGTTGCCAGGGTAACGGCGGAGGCCGACGACTCGTGGGGTGGGCGAGGGCTGCGACACAATCTGGAGATGTGGCCGTGCCGACCGCAGTTGTAGCATGAACGGTCGGCTGCCGGGCAGCGGGCCGAGCGGCTGTGGCGGTTGCCGCAGTTACGGCAGGCGGCGGGCAGCGCTGGGGCGACGCCCGTCTGCGGTGCACCGGCCCCCGACAGGCGTCGGGGAGGGGTGGGGCTGCGCGACTGAAATCTGACGCCGCGGCTGCTCTGGGCCCGGCGGTGGGCGCCGCCGCGGTTGGGCTGCGTGATACAGGCGGAGATGGCGTCCGCGTTGCCGCCGGTGATGGTTGTGACGTCACGGGCGGCAGCCTCTTCTGAGCGGCAAATCTGGGTGGCCTGTTGCAGCGACAGGAGTTGTACCGCGCACAGACGCTTAATCGTTGCGGGGTCACGCAGACCAACCACAATCCGGTCACGGATGAGAGAGTCTCTGCAGGTATCGTAGAATCCGCAGTCCCTGCTCAAGTCGCGCAAGCGCGTGGCGAAGTCGTCAAATGATTCGCCGTCGAGTTGTTCACACATGTTGAACGTCCGACGCTGGATGACTTCGTTTACCTGGCCGCGGGCGTAGCATTCCAGGTGCATAAGGACAGCGGACAGGTCATTCCGCTGCACCTCTGGCGTATCAAAGTTCGCCACGATCGTCATTGCCTCATCCGAGAGGCAAGTTCGGAGGATCGCCATCTGTAGGGCTGGTGGCTTGCTAGCCAGTCCAGCCAACATGGCGTAATCGTCCCACCGCTGACGCCACAGCCGGTACGAAGCACCGCGGTCACTAGTCACTTCCAGTCGGTGGGGTTTAGCGTCTCTCGCCATCGCAGCGGACGCAACACTCGGCGCCGGTATCGCTACCGGCTGCACGAGTTCGTCGTCGTCACTGGGTAGTTGCACTGAGGCGGGGTCGATCCCCTCGGACCCTGCCGGCTGCGCCATGTTCGAGTCCGTAGTAGCCGCCAGCTCCACACGCGTCGGCGACTCAGAGAAGACTGTATTTCTCCCGCAGGCGCACTGCCACCTAGCGGAGGACTCGGCTAACCGATCAGACTCACACACTAACAGAGGCGTATGTAGCCGTAGCCGTTTTTTTTGGGGGGGGGGGGGGCGGGGAAAATCCTTGCTTGCAATGCTTTAGTCTCATCTCATTGAGAGCTTTCGATTGCCGCCCGTTTACCCCCCCCCCCCCCAGTCAATGGCGTTCTGCTGGGACCCCAGTCAATGCCGGTTTAGTTGCCGGTACCGGTTTGATCTGCGCGCTTGCAGTCAAAACTGCGAAATTGGGCATGTTTAGTGGGATGTAGTCACACTATCGTATGCAAATTTTCCGTCGACCCATGATCGTAATAGACCTTAAAGGAAATAGTTCACCTTCAACATGGGTTTTGAACTGAAATAGCAGTTTTGTAGCCTGTGTTGAGAAATCCTGATCTGGAACTTGTCTTGGCTGAAAAGACTCTCCAGCCGAAGATATTTGACTTTTTGGCGAAGGAATACGGCGCATATATGTTGTACCGTACCGTCTGAAAGTGCCAGCACTGCCATGGAGCATGCGCAGACCAATAACGCACACCATAAAATCAATAATTTACAACTTTCTGTCCTGAATTAGCGCGATGTAGGACCATTTTTTAAAAGAAAAAAAGAAACTGTATTAAAGAATATAATAAAATCGTGTTCTGAAAAAATGTCCGAAGGTGAACTATTTCCTTTAACTAGGGGGGAAATATACGTATGACCGGAACGACCGTAGTCATGGTTTTCAGAAACTTCCTTGCAGCTATTCAGTCGAAGTGACTAAAAGCATGCGCACAAAAAACGTTCATGTCGTAAAACTATCTGCCGGTGTTTCCTTTCAGCAAGCACAATGCGTGCGTAAACAACACATAGGGCACATTCACGCCATAATATGCCCCTTTCTGCTACCGAAATTGCATTTAAATTCCTGTCAACTTCCATCAACAAAAGTACAAATATTGTCCTGATCCTTTCAATTATTCCATTGCACTGATACGGACATCCTAACATCGAGGATTATCAGAACGCACGTATGTAATATGCGCCGCGAAGCGGCGCGTTTTTTGTCTCTAAATTTCTCACCATTTCGCATAAAATAGGTCAGTTTTAAGTAATTTGATGGGGGCACCAGGGCATTGGTGCCCCGCCTCCCCCTCCTGGATGCAAGGGGGAACGGTGCCCGGTGCCCCCCCCGTTTCACCGCCTAACGGGGGGGGGGGGCACCGGGCACCGATTCGCATCCATACATGCATTTGTATAGATGCGAATCCCGACTCCCTCAGGGCAACCTCAGGCGGCCGGAGTGCCCCCTCCGGCGGTCAGAGATCCCCTCAGGCTGTCAGAGTGCCCCCTCAGGCGGCTGGAGTGCCCCCTCAGGCGGCTAGAGTGCACCCTCAGGCGGCCAGAGAGCCCCCTCAGGCGGCCAGAGGGCCCCTCAGGCGGCCAGAGGGCCCCCTTAGGCGGCCAGAGGGCCCCCTCAGGCGGCCAGAGGACCCCCTCAGGCGGACAGAGTACCCCTCAGGCGGCCAAAGGGCCCCCTCAGGCGGCCAGAGGGCCCCCTCAGGCGGACAGAGTGCCCCCTCAGGCGGTCAGAGTGCCCCCTCAGGCGGCCAGAGGACCCCCTCAGGCGGCCAGAGGACCCCTCAGGCGGCCAGAGTGCACCTCATTCGAGGCTCAAGGGGGGGGGGGGCATGGCCCTCCGCCCCCCCCCCCTCTGGATCCGCCACTGGCGCATGCCGCGTGAGGTGTGTGCAAAGTATTTTGTTCCAAGACACTTTGCACACCCCTCACGCGCCACGCGCAGTGGTAGTCGCTCACGTGAGTCGACACTGGTCTCAAACAGGGTATGGTGGATGGGGCTACTCAGCAAAGAAGTCCGCTTGTCAATCGGACGTGCGGTTGCAGAGATATGAGCTTCTCCAAAAGCTGGCGGGCATGGCATGCAGATTTACAATATACACTTCGGAAATAGGCGGGGCCGTTCGACCCGGTTTGACTGTTTTGCGGTCTGCACGCTTTCGTTTGTCGTTTGTCAGATAATTCCTTCTTGGATATTTTTTTCGAAGCAATAATTTTGCCAGAATTCTTCGCCTAAAACCCCATTGCATCCAACGAAACCATTTAAAATGCCAAGGACCGGCTCATTTGTTTTATTTTAGGCCTTATTTTTAGCGAATTTAACATGGGGGGCAATGGGCGGTCGGACGTTTTTGCCTCGGTATAGATGGCGCTAGTGTCGCCCGGCGGGAACGGGCAGCGAGCGGCCGGCCGTACGGCAGTCGGCTGTCTAGTTATATTATAGGTCAATGATATACATATATATACGAAGACGACGCACCAAAGACAGTTAGAACCAGTGGTACGATGTTTTTTAGGAATGTTTACAGTGTGCACAGTGGTGATCTCATCGCTGATTGGTCAACACTTCAAGTAATCCGTGCCCACATTGCCCACATGCATTGCTTAAAACACCCTGATGGTAGCTTGCGGTCTGTTACTAGCAGCAACGGACCACATCTTTAAGCATAGTCTCTATGGCCTTGCATCTTTAGAAGTGGTGTTTGTTGGTTGCTGGTTGAGACTTGAGTTACATTTTATGCTAAAATTAAATTTTCATTGTTTGTTAAACTTGTACTAGTGACATATGCAGTGTTATTTTTATTTGATAATTTACTGTGTCCAAAAATTTCCCTAGTTAAATATGTCATGCATATTTTTTTATCTGTATGAAGGTCAATTGACAATTGTTAAATTATTCCTATACCTACAATGCCTGGTATTACCGGAGCAGGCGTCACACTTCTGTACACCACAAAGTAGGTAGTGTTACAGGCCTGAACAAGGCAGGGGGTGCAGCCAGCTTGATGACGTCACTTGGAGGGTATTTTTCAGTATCAATTGTAACTTTCCTAGGTTAGATTAGGTTAAAATAAAACTTACCTAACCTAACCTAACCTAGGAAAGGTTAAATTAAACCTAACATAACTAGGAAAGTTATGATCAATAGTGAAAAATACCCTCCCAGTGACATCAAGCGGGCTCCCGCCCCTTGTTCAGGCATGTAACACTACCTACAGTGTGGTTTACAGAAGTGCAATGCATGCTCCTGTAATACCCAATGCCTATGTTCCATGCAGGATCACTAAAAAAACATCGGTGTAATATTACAGATATAGGGTATAATTTTACCTGGAGTCCAACTACAATTTGATGCAAAACCAGCCTGACTTAGATCTGCTGCTGCTCAGCACTCAATACAATGGTTAGGTTATATTATGTTATGGCTCATTTGTCTCACAAATGTGTATCATATTTAGAATCAGCAAACTAAAAAACCTTGGACAGTACAAAATGTATGCATAAAATTTTAGTTTGACTCCAAGTACAATTATATCTACAGATATACCTGGCCTTATCGAGTGTTTACAAATTATTGACATATTTAAAGGATATGTCTGATTAACATTACCAATATAGGGTAGGGTAAAGCTCCAATCTTCAATCACATCCATGATCCAAACATCAGACTTTTCATCCTATCAGAATGCAGATGATTTTGCCATACTAAAGCACCAGCAAACTATCAGTGCTTTAGTGTGGGAGTATCATCTACATTCTGATAGCATGAAAAGTCAGATAATTTGAAATCTGGGGCTACAATCGATAACCCTTAAGGTCCAATCAACAGTCATGTTAAAACAGCAATCTTTTCATGCTATTTGTAGTGTATCACTGCTTAAGTGCATCCATTTTCTGTATACCACCAAAAACATGAAGTCTGGTGTTTTGACATGACAGGTGATTGGACTTGTACCCTAAATACTACAATGTTAATAGAAAATAGTTCTACTCACATTGTTTTATGGTGTTGAATATAGCAGTATGCCTCTTTTCAGGCCTGATAAATCTGTCACACGGATAAGTGCAAGGAGTGAATCAAGATACTGCCATGCCAGAAATTAAAGTTACCCCTCTGGGTATGTACTATGTTGTGTCTTACAGCAATGGTTTTGTCAAAACGAAAGTTTGTGTACATTTTCATGATAAAATATCCAGTGTGTAATATTGTGTGTATTTCAACTGCATCCATTCACAAACATGTTTCCTATGCGCTTACAATGATAGCTCTTGATATCTGCTAGGTTTGTTTTGATATGTCATCACATCAAAACAAACCTAGCAGATATTTAGGTGTCGTGGTAAACAATAGACTATCAGTGTCAGACCAGGTTGTAGAAGCTAGGAAAAAGGCACTTAGAATGCTAGGGGCCATTAACAGAAATGTTTCCTACAAGAGTGAAAAGGTAATAACAAAACTGTATTGTGCATACGTTATACCACATTTGGAGTATTGTGTACAAGCCTGGTCTCCAACATATGAGAAAGATTGCTGGTTGTTAGGAAGAGTTCAAAAAAGGGCAACAAAAATGGTTAATTGTCTTGGTAGTTTACCTTATGAAGATAGATTAAAGAAATTGGGTGTGTTTTCACTTAGATATAGAAGGCTAAGAGGAGATCTAATTGAAGTCTTCAAATTTGTAAATAGTCAGCATTCTGGATATTTAAAGGGTATGTTTGAGTTCAATAGGGAAAATCGAGGTAGAGGTCATCAGCATAAACTCATTATGAAACAAAGTAGGACTAGGCTACGACAGTAATTTTTCAGTAGAAGGGTTGTAGGACATTGGAATATGCTACCAGGGGATGTCGCTGATGCAGTGACACTTGCTTCCTTCAAAATTAGATTAGATAAATACTTTACAGAGAAGGGATTAGTTCATAAATACTCGTGGGATTAGCCTTCTTTTATGCAGGTAGAGTAAGGTGATTTGAAGGGGCGAGACTGGTGGAGGGGGGGTGGGGGTGGGTGTGGGTGTGGGTGGGGTGGGGTGCAACCTCGGATGGGCCCAAGAGGCTCTTTGTTGCACTTTTCTTTTATGTCTTTATGTCTTTATGTCTTTATGTCACCATGACCCTCATAATCAATTATTTTCATTTTATTGTGGTACTATACAAAGTTGAATATGACCAGTATGACCAATTATGGAAGTTCCATTTGTCAATACATCATCAACAGCAATCATATACCCAATACATCAATTGCCCAATACATCGTCAACAGCAATCATATACCATTTCTTGCCTCTCCGCTCTCAAGACTCAATGTCTTTAAAAAAAACATATTTAAAGTAAATCAACACCTTACAATGAAAGCACACATGAATTCCATAGATTATATCCCCACAGATGTTACCACACCTTCCCCTGATCACCACATTCCACAGTTTGACGGTGAGCCTGCCATCACCTCTCACTATTCCTGATGATGGTATGTCCATTACAGGGGCTGGCCAGGACGTCGGCAGAAGCTGCATCCTGGTCACCATCGGAGGCAAGAACATCATGCTCGACTGTGGAATGCACATGGGCTTCAACGATGAGGTAACAGCAACAGACTTCATGTTGTCTATGTTGTACCTGAATGTTGATACAGTATGCCATTCCAGCCATTTTTACTTTCAAATTGTAATGTGTAATGTGTTATGTTGGGGAATAGTTATTGAATTATGGGGTCAGTGATTCTGTGTCATCATATTTGCCAGTCTGGCCACAATCTGCATGGTCTTATTTGCATACCATTTATGCATTTGCACAGCTGTACAATTTAGTAATACACCCTCAAATTTGGCATCTGTGTGTCCATTCCAATGTTCATCAGACTGACTTGTTACCAGCCTCTATTGCTGCTTTACCACCACTGGCCATGTGGGTGGTGGCATTGACTACGATAGTACTGCCCTGTGTTATGGGTGCCACATCACCTGAGCGTCTGCGGCGCCCCTGAGGCCAAGTCATCATCATCACTGGCCATTGGCCTGTGTGACCGTGTCCGGCACCGCCGTCCCGTCTCGCGCAGCGCCGCTTCCCGGACTTCTCGTACATCGCAGACGGCTCTCTGACGGAGCACCTGGACTGCGTGATCGTGTCGCACTTCCACCTGGACCACTGCGGTGCGCTGCCGTTCATGACAGAGATGGTCGGCTACTCGGGACCCATCTACATGACGTACCCCACCAAGGCCATCGCGCCCATCCTGCTGGTCAGTCTGGCGGCCCCCGGCTGCCAGAAGGAGGAGGGGAGGGGGAGCGGATGATCTGTCTGGGTGTGGGGAGGGGTCGCCACGACTGGTGGTCAGTCCGGCGGCCACCGGCTGCCAAAAGGAGGAGGGGAGGGGGAGCGGATGATCTGTCTGGGTGTGGGGAGGGGTCGCCACGACTGGTGGTCAGTCCGGCGGCCACCGGCTGCCAGAAGGAGGAGGGGAGGGGGAGCGGATGATCTGTCTGGGTGTGGGGAGGGGTCACCAGGACTGGTGGTCAGTCCGGCGGCCACCGGCTGCCAGAAGGAGGAGGGGAGGGGAGCGGATGATCTGTCTGGGTGTGGGAAGGGGGAGCGGATGATCTGTCTGGGTCTGGGTGTGGGGAGGGGTCGCCACGACTGGGGGTTTATTTGGAGTGTGGATGTGGTTCGGTCTTGGCCTGGATAGTTTTGAGAGGTGTTGCTATGGTATAGAGCTACACGATGCGCCTTGATTGGTGGAATGTTTTCTATTGAAGCGATGATTTTTTTGCGAGGGGGCGTTCTAATATGAAAGGTATATAAAATAAATATATCTCCTAATAAATGCATTGATTCAGCAGTTCCCCGCCCATTTCAATATGTATTCCTACGTGTTCTGTATTCCTCGCTTCATTGATTCTCGCGTAATGTTGTGACAAGGCTCACAGAACCTCCGTCTGAACGTCACTTCTCACAGAACCTCCGTCTGAACGTCACTTCTCACAGAACCTCCGTCTGAACGTCACTTCTCACAGAACCTCCGCCTGAACGTCACTTCTCACAGAACCTCCGTCTGAACGTCACTTTTCACAGAACCTCCGCCTGAACGTCACTTCTCACAGAACCTCCGTCTGAACGTCACTTCTCACAGAACCTCCGTCTGAACGTCACTTCTCACAGAACCTCCGTCTGAACGTCACTTCTCACAGAACCTCCGTCTGAACGTCACTTCTCACAGAACCTCCGCCTGAACGTCACTTCTCACAGAACCTCCGTCTGAACGTCACTTCTCACAGAACCTCCGTCTGAACGTCACTTCTCACAGAACCTCCGTCTGAACGTCACTTCTCACAGAACCTCCGCCTGAACGTCACTTCTCACAGAACCTCCGCCTGAACGTCACTTCTCACAGAACCTCCGTCTGAACGTCACTTCTCACAGAACCTCCGTCTGAACGTCACTTCTCACAGAACCTCCGTCTGAACGTCACTTCTCACAGAACCTCCGTCTGAACGTCACTTCTCACAGAACCTCCGTCTGAACGTCACTTCTCACATAACCTCCGCCTGAACGTCACTTTTCACAGAACCTCCGTCTGAACATCACTTCTCACAGATTAAATCTGAGTCTGAACGTCACTTCTCACAGAACCTCCGTCTGAACGTCACTTCTCACAGAACCTCCGTCTGAACGTCACTTCTCACAGAACCTCCGTCTGAACGTCACTTCTCACATAACCTCCGCCTGAACGTCACTTCTCACAGAACCTCCGTCTGAACGTCACTTCTCACAGAACCTCCGTCTGAACGTCACTTCTCACAGAACCTCCGTCTGAACGTCACTTCTCACAGAACCTCCGTCTGAACGTCACTTCTCACAGAACCTCCGTCTGAACGTCACATCTCACATAACCTCCGTCTGAACGTCACTTCTCACAGAACCTCCGTCTGAACGTCACTTCTCACAGAACCTCCGTCTGAACGTCACTTCTCACAGAACCTCCGTCTGAACGTCACTTCTCACATAACCTCCGTCTGAACGTCACTTCTCACAGAACCTCCGCCTGAACGTCACTTCTCACAGAACCTTCTCACATAACCTCCGCCTGAACGTCACTTCTCACAGAACCTCCGCCTGAACGTCACTTCTCACAGAACCTCCGTCTGAACGTCACTTCTCACAGAACCTCCGCCTGAACGTTACTTCTCACAGAACCTCCGTCTGAACGTCACTTCTCACAGAACCTCCGTCTGAACGTCACTTCTCACAGAACCTCCGTCTGAACATCACTTCTCACATAACCTCCGTCTGAACGTCACTTCTCACAGAACCTCCGTCTGAACGTCACTTCTCACAGAACCTCCGTCTGAACGTCACTTCTCACAGAACCTCCGCCTGAACGTCACTTCTCACAGAACCTCCGTCTGAACGTCACTTTTCACAGAACCTCCGCCTGAACGTCACTTCTCACAGAACCTCCGTCTGAACGTCACTTCTCACAGAACCTCCGTCTGAACGTCACTTCTCACAGAACCTCCGTCTGAACGTCACTTCTCACAGAACCTCCGTCTGAACGTCACTTCTCACAGAACCTCCGCCTGAACGTCACTTCTCACAGAACCTCCGTCTGAACGTCACTTCTCACAGAACCTCCGTCTGAACGTCACTTCTCACAGAACCTCCGTCTGAACGTCACTTCTCACAGAACCTCCGTCTGAACGTCACTTCTCACAGAACCTCCGCCTGAACGTCACTTCTCACAGAACCTCCGCCTGAACGTCACTTCTCACAGAACCTCCGTCTGAACGTCACTTCTCACAGAACCTCCGTCTGAACGTCACTTCTCACAGAACCTCCGTCTGAACGTCACTTCTCACAGAACCTCCGTCTGAACGTCACTTCTCACAGAACCTCCGTCTGAACGTCACTTCTCACATAACCTCCGCCTGAACGTCACTTTTCACAGAACCTCCGTCTGAACATCACTTCTCACAGATTAAATCTGAGTCTGAACGTCACTTCTCACAGAACCTCCGTCTGAACGTCACTTCTCACAGAACCTCCGTCTGAACGTCACTTCTCACAGAACCTCCGTCTGAACGTCACTTCTCACATAACCTCCGCCTGAACGTCACTTCTCACAGAACCTCCGTCTGAACGTCACTTCTCACAGAACCTCCGTCTGAACGTCACTTCTCACAGAACCTCCGTCTGAACGTCACTTCTCACAGAACCTCCGTCTGAACGTCACTTCTCACAGAACCTCCGTCTGAACGTCACATCTCACATAACCTCCGTCTGAACGTCACTTCTCACAGAACCTCCGTCTGAACGTCACTTCTCACAGAACCTCCGTCTGAACGTCACTTCTCACAGAACCTCCGTCTGAACGTCACTTCTCACATAACCTCCGTCTGAACGTCACTTCTCACAGAACCTCCGCCTGAACGTCACTTCTCACAGAACCTTCTCACATAACCTCCGCCTGAACGTCACTTCTCACAGAACCTCCGCCTGAACGTCACTTCTCACAGAACCTCCGTCTGAACGTCACTTCTCACAGAACCTCCGCCTGAACGTTACTTCTCACAGAACCTCCGTCTGAACGTCACTTCTCACAGAACCTCCGTCTGAACGTCACTTCTCACAGAACCTCCGTCTGAACATCACTTCTCACATAACCTCCGTCTGAACGTCACTTCTCACAGAACCTCCGTCTGAACGTCACTTCTCACAGAACCTCCGTCTGAACGTCACTTCTCACATAACCTCCGTCTGAACGTCACTTCTCACAGAACCTCCGTCTGAACGTCACTTCTCACAGAACCTCCGCCTGAACGTCACTTCTCACAGAACCTCCGTCTGAACGTCACTTCTCACAGAACCTCCGTCTGAACGTCACTTCTCACAGAACCTCCGCCTGAACATCACTTCTCACATAACCTCCGTCTGAACGTCACTTCTCACAGAACCTCCGTCTGAACGTCACTTCTCACAGAACCTCCGTCTGAACGTCACTTCTCACAGAACCTCCGTCTGAACGTCACTTCTCACAGAACCTCCGCCTGAACATCACTTCTCACAGAACCTCCGTCTGAACGTCACTTCTCACAGAACCTCCGCCTGAACGTCACTTCTCACAGAACCTCCGTCTGAACGTCACTTCTCACAGAACCTCCGTCTGAACGTCACTTCTCACAGAACCTCCGTCTGAACATCACTTCTCACATAACCTCCGTCTGAACGTCACTTCTCACAGAACCTCCGTCTGAACGTCACTTCTCACAGAACCTCCGTCTGAACGTCACTTCTCACAGAACCTCCGTCTGAACGTCACTTCTCACAGAACCTCCGTCTGAACGTCACTTCTCACAGAACCTCCGTCTGAACGTCACTTCTCACAGAACCTCCGTCTGAACGTCACTTCTCACAGAACCTCCGTCTGAACGTCACTTCTCACAGAACCTCCGCCTGAACGTCACTTCTCACAGAACCTCCATCTGAACGTCACTTCTCACAGAACCTCCGCCTGAACGTCACTTCTCACAGAACCTCCGTCTGAACGTCACTTCTCACAGAACCTCCGCCTGAACGTCACTTCTCACAGAACCTCCGTCTGAACGTCACTTCTCACAGAACCTCCGTCTGAACGTCACTTCTCACAGAACCTCCGTCTGAACATCACTTCTCACATAACCTCCGTCTGAACGTCACTTCTCACAGAACCTCCGTCTGAACGTCACTTCTCACAGAACCTCCGTCTGAACGTCACTTCTCACAGAACCTCCGTCTGAACGTCACTTCTCACAGAACCTCCGTCTGAACGTCACTTCTCACAGAACCTCCGTCTGAACGTCACTTCTCACAGAACCTCCGTCTGAACGTCACTTCTCACAGAACCTCCGTCTGAACGTCACTTCTCACAGAACCTCCGCCTGAACGTCACTTCTCACAGAACCTCCGTCTGAACGTCACTTCTCACAGAACCTCCGTCTGAACGTCACTTCTCACATAACCTCCGTCTGAACGTCACTTCTCACAGAACCTCCGCCTGAACGTCACTTCTCACATAACCTCCGTCTGAACGTCACTTCTCACAGAACCTCCGTCTGAACGTCACTTCTCACAGAACCTCCGTCTGAACGTCACTTCTCACAGAACCTCCGTCTGAACGTCATTTCTCACAGAACCTCCGTCTGAACGTCACTTCTCACAGAACCTCTGTCTGAACGTCACTTCTCACAGAACCTCCGTCTGAACGTCACTTCTCACAGAACCTCCGTCTGAACGTCACTTCTCACAGAACCTCCGTCTGAACGTCACTTCTCACAGAACCTCCGTCTGAACGTCACTTCTCACAGAACCTCCGTCTGAACGTCACTTCTCACAGAACCTCCGTCTGAACATCACTTCTCACATAACCTCCGTCTGAACGTCACTTCTCACAGAACCTCCGTCTGAACGTCACTTCTCACAGAACCTCCGTCTGAACGTCACTTCTCACAGAACCTCCGTCTGAACGTCACTTCTCACAGAACCTCCGTCTGAACGTCACTTCTCACAGAACCTCCGTCTGAACGTCACTTCTCACAGAACCTCCGTCTGAACGTCACTTCTCACAGAACCTCCGTCTGAACGTCACTTCTCACAGAACCTCCGCCTGAACGTCACTTCTCACAGAACCTCCGTCTGAACGTCACTTCTCACAGAACCTCCGTCTGAACGTCACTTCTCACATAACCTCCGTCTGAACGTCACTTCTCACAGAACCTCCGCCTGAACGTCACTTCTCACAGAACCTCCGTCTGAACGTCACTTCTCACAGAACCTCCGTCTGAACGTCACTTCTCACAGAACCTCCGTCTGAACGTCACTTCTCACAGAACCTCCGTCTGAACGTCATTTCTCACAGAACCTCCGTCTGAACGTCACTTCTCACAGAACCTCTGTCTGAACGTCACTTCTCACAGAACCTCCGTCTGAACGTCACTTCTCACAGAACCTCCGTCTGAACGTCACTTCTCACAGAACCTCCGTCTGAACGTCACTTCTCACAGAACCTCCGTCTGAACGTCACTTCTCACAGAACCTCCGCCTGAACGTCACTTCTCACAGAACCTCCGTCTGAACGTCACTTCTCACAGAACCTCCGTCTGAACGTCACTTCTCACAGAACCTCCGTCTGAACGTCACTTCTCACAGAACCTCCGCCTGAACGTCACTTCTCACAGAACCTCCGCCTGAACGTCACTTCTCACAGAACCTCCGTCGGAACGTCACTTCTCACAGAACCTCCGTCTGAACGTCACTTCTCACAGAACCTCCGTCTGAACGTCACTTCTCACAGAACCTCCGTCTGAACATCACTTCTCACATAACCTCCGTCTGAACGTCACTTCTCACAGAACCTCCGTCTGAACATCACTTCTCACATAACCTCCGCCTGAACGTCACTTCTCACAGAACCTCCGTCTGAACGTCACTTCTCACAGAACCTCCGTCTGAACGTCACTTCTCACAGAACCTCCGTCTGAACGTCACTTCTCACAGAACCTCCGTCTGAACGTCACTTCTCACAGAACCTCCGTCTGAACATCACTTCTCACATAACCTCCGTCTGAACGTCACTTCTCACAGAACCTCCGTCTGAACATCACTTCTCACATAACCTCCGCCTGAACGTCACTTCTCACAGAACCTCCGTCTGAACGTCACTTCTCACAGAACCTCCGTCTGAACGTCACTTCTCACAGAACCTCCGTCTGAACGTCACTTCTCACAGAACCTCCGTCTGAACGTCACTTCTCACATAACCTCCGTCTGAACGTCACTTCTCACATAACCTCCGTCTGAACGTCACTTCTCACATAACCTCCGTCTGAACGTCACTTCTCACAGAACCTCCGTCTGAACGTCACTTCTCACAGAACCTCCGTCTGAACGTCACTTCTCACAGAACCTCCGCCTGAACGTCACTTCTCACAGAACCTCCACCTGAACGTCACTTCTCACAGATTAAATCTGAGTCTGAACGTCACTTCTCACAGAACCTCCGTCTGAACGTCACTTCTCACATAACCTCCGTCTGAACGTCACTTCTCACAGAACCTCCGTCTGAACGTCACTTCTCACAGAACCTCCGTCTGAACGTCACTTCTCACAGAACCTCCGCCTGAACGTCACTTCTCACAGAACCTCCGCCTGAACGTCACTTCTCACAGAACCTCCGCCTGAACGTCACTTCTCACAGAACCTCCGTCTGAACGTCACTTCTCACAGAACCTCCGTCTGAACGTCACTTCTCACAGAACCTCCGCCTGAACGTCACTTCTCACAGAACCTCCGTCTAACGTCACTTCTCACAGAACCTCCGTCTGAACGTCACTTCTCACAGAACCTCCGTCTGAACGTCACTTCTCACAGAACCTCCGTCTGAACGTCACTTCTCACAGAACCTCCGCCTGAACGTCACTTCTCACAGAACCTCCGCCTGAACGTCACTTCTCACAGAACCTCCGCCTGAACGTCACTTCTCACAGAACCTCCGCCTGAACGTCACTTCTCACAGAACCTCCGTCTGAACGTCACTTCTCACAGAACCTCCGTCTGAACGTCACTTCTCACAGAACCTCCGTCTGAACGTCACTTCTCACATAACCTCCGTCTGAACGTCACTTCTCACAGAACCTCCGTCTGAGCGTCACTTCTCACATAACCTCCGTCTGAACGTCACTTCTCACATAACCTCCGTCTGAACGTCACTTCTCACAGAACCTCCGTCTGAACGTCACTTCTCACAGAACCTCCGTCTGAACGTCACTTCTCACAGAACCTCCGTCTGAACGTCACTTCTCACAGAACCTCCGTCTGGACGTCACTTCTCACAGAACCTCCGCCTGAACGTCACTTCTCACAGAACCTCCGTCTGAACGTCACTTCTCACAGAACCTCCGCCTGAACTTCACTTCTCACAGAACCTCCGTCTGAACGTCACTTCTCACAGAACCTCCGTCTGAACGTCACTTCTCACAGAACCTCCGTCTGAACGTCACTTCTCACAGAACCTCCGTCTGAACGTCACTTCTCACAGAACCTCCGTCTGAACGTCACTTCTCACAGAACCTCCGCCTGAACGTCACTTCTCACAGAACCTCCGTCTGAACGTCACTTCTCACAGAACCTCCGTCTGAACGTCACTTCTCACATAACCTCCGCCTGAACGTCACTTCTCACATAACCGCCGTCTGAACGTCACTTCTCACAGAACCTCCGCCTGAACGTCACTTCTCACATAACCTCCGTCTGAACGTCACTTCTCACAGAATCTCCGTCTGAACGTCACTTCTCACATAACCTCCGTCTGAACGTCACTTCTCACAGAACCTCCGTCTGAACGTCACTTCTCACAGAACCTCCGTCTGAACGTCACTTCTCACATAACCTCCGTCTGAACGTCACTTCTCACAGAACCTCCGTCTGAACGTCACTTCTCACAGAACCTCCGTCTGAACGTCACTTCTCACAGAACCTCCGTCTGAACGTCACTTCTCACAGAACCTCCGTCTGAACGTCACTTCTCACAGAACCTCCGTCTGAACGTCACTTCTCACATAACCTCCGTCTGAACGTCACTTCTCACATAACCTCCGTCTGAACGTCACTTCTCACAGAACCTCCGTCTGAACGTCACTTCTCACAGAACCTCCGCCTGAACGTCACTTCTCACAGAACCTCCGTCTGAACGTCACTTCTCACAGAACCTCCGTCTGAACGTCACTTCTCACAGAACCTCCGTCTGAACGTCACTTCTCACATAACCTCCGTCTGAACGTCACTTCTCACAGAACCTCCGCCTGAACGTCACTTCTCACAGAACCTCCGTCTGAACGTCACTTCTCACAGAACCTCCGCCTGAACGTCACTTCTCACAGAACCTTCTCACATAACCTCCGCCTGAACGTCACTTCTCACAGAACCTCCGTCTGAACGTCACTTCTTACAGAACCTCCGCCTGAACGTCACTTCTCACAGAACCTCCGCCTGAACGTCACTTCTCACAGAACCTTCTCACAGAACCTTCTCACATAACCTCCGCCTGAACGTCACTTCTCACAGAACCTCCGCCTGAACGTCACTTCTCACAGAACCTCCGTCTGAACGTCACTTCTCACAGAACCTCCGCCTGAACGTCACTTCTCACAGAACCTCCGTCTGAACGTCACTTCTCACAGAACCTCCGTCTGAACGTCACTTCTCACAGAACCTCCGTCTGAACATCACTTCTCACATAACCTCCGTCTGAACGTCACTTCTCACAGAACCTCCGTCTGAACGTCACTTCTCACAGAACCTCCGTCTGAACGTCACTTCTCACATAACCTCCGTCTGAACGTCACTTCTCACAGAACCTCCGTCTGAACGTCACTTCTCACAGAACCTCCGCCTGAACGTCACTTCTCACAGAACCTCCGTCTGAACGTCACTTCTCACAGAACCTCCGTCTGAACATCACTTCTCACATAACCTCCGTCTGAACGTCACTTCTCACAGAACCTCCGTCTGAACGTCACTTCTCACAGAACCTCCGTCTGAACGTCACTTCTCACAGAACCTCCGTCTGAACGTCACTTCTCACAGAACCTCCGTCTGAACGTCACTTCTCACAGAACCTCCGTCTGAACGTCACTTCTCACAGAACCTCCGTCTGAACGTCACTTCTCACAGAACCTCCGTCTGAACGTCACTTCTCACAGAACCTCCGCCTGAACGTCACTTCTCACAGAACCTCCGTCTGAACGTCACTTCTCAGAGAACCTCCGTCTGAACGTCACTTCTCACATAACCTCGCGTCTGAACGTCACTTCTCACAGAACCTCCGTCTGAACGTCACTTCTCACAGAACCTCCGCCTGAACGTCACTTCTCACAGAACCTCCGTCTGAACGTCACTTCTCACAGAACCTCCGTCTGAACGTCACTTCTCACATAACCTCCGTCTGAACGTCACTTCTCACAGAACCTCCGCCTGAACGTCACTTCTCACAGAACCTCCGTCTGAACGTCACTTCTCACAGAACCTCCGTCTGAACGTCACTTCTCACAGAACCTCCGTCTGAACGTCACTTCTCACAGAACCTCCGTCTGAACGTCACTTCTCACAGAACCTCCGTCTGAACGTCACTTCTCACAGAACCTCCGTCTGAACGTCACTTCTCACAGAACCTCCGTCTGAACGTCACTTCTCACATAACCTCCGTCTGAACGTCACTTCTCACAGAACCTCCGTCTGAACGTCACTTCTCACAGAACCTCCGTCTGAACGTCACTTCTCACAGAACCTCCGCTTGAACGTCACTTCTCACAGAACCTCCGTCTGAACGTCACTTCTCACAGAACCTCCGTCTGAACGTCACTTCTCACAGAACCTCCGTCTGAACGTCACTTCTCACAGAACCTCCGCCTGAACGTCACTTCTCACAGAACCTCCGCCTGAACGTCACTTCTCACAGAACCTCCGTCTGAACGTCACTTCTCACAGAACCTCCGTCTGAACGTCACTTCTCACAGAACCTCCGTCTGAACATCACTTCTCACATAACCTCCGTCTGAACGTCACTTCTCACAGAACCTCCGTCTGAACGTCACTTCTCACATAACCTCCGTCTGAACGTCACTTCTCACAGAACCTCCGTCTGAACATCACTTCTCACATAACCTCCGCCTGAACGTCACTTCTCACAGAACCTCCGTCTGAACGTCACTTCTCACAGAAGCTCCGTCTGAACGTCACTTCTCACAGAACCTCCGTCTGAACGTCACTTCTCACAGAACCTCCGTCTGAACGTCACTTCTCACATAACCTCCGTCTGAACGTCACTTCTCACATAACCTCCGTCTGAACGTCACTTCTCACATAACCTCCGTCTGAACGTCACTTCTCACAGATCCTCCGTCTGAACGTCTCTTCTCACAGAACCTCCGTCTGAACGTCACTTCTCACAGAACCTCCGCCTGAACGCCACTTCTCACAGAACCTCCGCCTGAACGTCACTTCTCACAGATTAAATCTGAGTCTGAACGTCACTTCTCACAGAACCTCCGTCTGAACGTCACTTCTCACATAACCTCCGTCTGAACGTCACTTCTCACAGAACCTCCGTCTGAACGTCACTTCTCACAGAACCTCCGTCTGAACGTCACTTCTCACAGAACCTCCGCCTGAACGTCACTTCTCACAGAACCTCCGCCTGAACGTCACTTCTCACAGAACCTCCGCCTGAACGTCACTTCTCACAGATTAAATCTGAGTCTGAACGTCACTTCTCACAGAACCTCCGTCTGAACGTCACTTCTCACATAACCTCCGTCTGAACGTCACTTCTCACAGAACCTCCGTCTGAACGTCACTTCTCACAGAACCTCCGCCTGAACGTCACTTCTCACAGAACCTCCGCCTGAACGTCACTTCTCACAGAACCTCCGCCTGAACGTCACTTCTCACAGAACCTCCGTCTGAACGTCACTTCTCATAGAACCTCCGTCTGAACGTCACTTCTCACATAACCTCCGTCTGAACGTCACTTCTCACAGAACCTCCGCCTGAACGTCACTTCTCACAGAACCTCCGCCTGAACGTCACTTCTCACATAACCTCCGCCTGAACGTCACTTCTCACAGAACCTCCGTCTGAACGTCACTTCTCACAGAACCTCCGTCTGAACGTCACTTCTCACAGAACCTCCGCCTGAACGTCACTTCTCACAGAACCTCCGTCTGAACGTCACTTCTCACAGAACCTCCGTCTGAACGTCACTTCTCACAGAACCTCCGTCTGAACGTCACTTCTCACAGAACCTCCGCCTGAACGTCACTTCTCACAGAACCTCCGCCTGAACGTCACTTCTCACAGAACCTCCGCCTGAACGTCACTTCTCACAGAACCTCCGTCTGAACGTCACTTCTCACAGAACCTCCGTCTGAACGTCACTTCTCACATAACCTCCGTCTGAACGTCACTTCTCACAGAACCTCCGCCTGAACGTCACTTCTCACAGAACCTCCGCCTGAACGTCACTTCTCACATAACCTCCGCCTGAACGTCACTTCTCACAGAACCTCCGTCTGAACGTCACTTCTCACAGAACCTCCGTCTGAACGTCATTTCTCACAGAACCTCCGCCTGAACGCCACTTCTCACAGAACCTCCGTCTGAACGTCACTTCTCACAGAACCTCCGTCTGAACGTCACTTCTCACAGAACCTCCGCCTGAACGTCACTTCTCACAGAACCTCCGCCTGAACGTCACTTCTCACAGATTAAATCTGAGTCTGAACGTCACTTCTCACAGAACCTCCGCCTGAACGTCACTTCTCACAGAACCTCCGTCTGAACGTCACTTCTCAGAGAACCTCCGTCTGAACGTCACTTCTCACATAACCTCGCGTCTGAACGTCACTTCTCACAGAACCTCCGCCTGAACGTCACTTCTCACAGAACCTCCGTCTGAACGTCACTTCTCACAGAACCTCCGTCTGAACGTCACTTCTCACAGAACCTCCGTCTGAACGTCACTTCTCACAGAACCTCCGTCTGAACGTCACTTCTCACAGAACCTCCGTCTGAACGTCACTTCTCACAGAACCTCCGCCTGAACGTCACTTCTCACAGAACCTCCGTCTGAACGTCACTTCTCACAGAGCCTCCGCCTGAACGTCACTTCTCACAGAACCTCCGTCTGAACGTCACTTCTCACAGAACCTCCGTCTGAACGTCACTTCTCACAGAACCTCCGTCTGAACATCACTTCTCACATAACCTCCGTCTGAACGTCACTTCTCACAGAACCTCCGTCTGAACGTCACTTCTCACAGAACCTCCGTCTGAACGTCACTTCTCACAGAACCTCCGTCTGAACGTCACTTCTCACAGAACCTCCGTCTGAACGTCACTTCTCACAGAACCTCCGTCTGAACGTCACTTCTCACAGAACCTCCGTCTGAACGTCACTTCTCACAGAACCTCCGTCTGAACGTCACTTCTCACAGAACCTCCGCCTGAACGTCACTTCTCACAGAACCTCCGTCTGAACGTCACTTCTCACAGAACCTCCGTCTGAACGTCACTTCTCACATAACCTCCGTCTGAACGTCACTTCTCACAGAACCTCCGCCTGAACGTCACTTCTCACAGAACCTCCGTCTGAACGTCACTTCTCACAGAACCTCCGTCTGAACGTCACTTCTCACAGAACCTCCGTCTGAACGTCACTTCTCACAGAACCTCCGTCTGAACGTCACTTCTCACAGAACCTCCGTCTGAACGTCACTTCTCACAGAACCTCCGTCTGAACGTCACTTCTCACAGAACCTCCGTCTGAACGTCACTTCTCACATAACCTCCGTCTGAACGTCACTTCTCACAGAACCTCCGTCTGAACGTCACTTCTCACAGAACCTCCGTCTGAACGTCACTTCTCACAGAACCTCCGCTTGAACGTCACTTCTCACAGAACCTCCGTCTGAACGTCACTTCTCACAGAACCTCCGTCTGAACGTCACTTCTCACAGAACCTCCGTCTGAACGTCACTTCTCACAGAACCTCCGCCTGAACGTCACTTCTCACAGAACCTCCGCCTGAACGTCACTTCTCACAGAACCTCCGTCTGAACGTCACTTCTCACAGAACCTCCGTCTGAACGTCACTTCTCACAGAAC
This sequence comes from Chirona hameri, assembly GCA_036785665.1. Taxonomy (NCBI): domain Eukaryota; kingdom Metazoa; phylum Arthropoda; class Thecostraca; order Balanomorpha; family Balanidae; genus Chirona; species Chirona hameri. The sequence continues at coordinate 73,082 of JAXIVJ010001504.1, read as the reverse complement.
CTCCGTCTGAACATCACTTCTCACATAACCTCCGTCTGAACGTCACTTCTCACAGAACCTCCGTCTGAACGTCACTTCTCACATAACCTCCGTCTGAACGTCACTTCTCACAGAACCTCCGTCTGAACATCACTTCTCACATAACCTCCGCCTGAACGTCACTTCTCACAGAACCTCCGTCTGAACGTCACTTCTCACAGAAGCTCCGTCTGAACGTCACTTCTCACAGAACCTCCGTCTGAACGTCACTTCTCACAGAACCTCCGTCTGAACGTCACTTCTCACATAACCTCCGTCTGAACGTCACTTCTCACATAACCTCCGTCTGAACGTCACTTCTCACATAACCTCCGTCTGAACGTCACTTCTCACAGATCCTCCGTCTGAACGTCTCTTCTCACAGAACCTCCGTCTGAACGTCACTTCTCACAGAACCTCCGCCTGAACGTCACTTCTCACAGAACCTCCGCCTGAACGTCACTTCTCACAGATTAAATCTGAGTCTGAACGTCACTTCTCACAGAACCTCCGTCTGAACGTCACTTCTCACATAACCTCCGTCTGAACGTCACTTCTCACAGAACCTCCGTCTGAACGTCACTTCTCACAGAACCTCCGTCTGAACGTCACTTCTCACAGAACCTCCGCCTGAACGTCACTTCTCACAGAACCTCCGCCTGAACGTCACTTCTCACAGAACCTCCGCCTGAACGTCACTTCTCACAGATTAAATCTGAGTCTGAACGTCACTTCTCACAGAACCTCCGTCTGAACGTCACTTCTCACATAACCTCCGTCTGAACGTCACTTCTCACAGAACCTCCGTCTGAACGTCACTTCTCACAGAACCTCCGCCTGAACGTCACTTCTCACAGAACCTCCGCCTGAACGTCACTTCTCACAGAACCTCCGCCTGAACGTCACTTCTCACAGAACCTCCGTCTGAACGTCACTTCTCATAGAACCTCCGTCTGAACGTCACTTCTCACATAACCTCCGTCTGAACGTCACTTCTCACAGAACCTCCGCCTGAACGTCACTTCTCACAGAACCTCCGCCTGAACGTCACTTCTCACATAACCTCCGCCTGAACGTCACTTCTCACAGAACCTCCGTCTGAACGTCACTTCTCACAGAACCTCCGTCTGAACGTCACTTCTCACAGAACCTCCGCCTGAACGTCACTTCTCACAGAACCTCCGTCTGAACTCACTTCTCACAGAACCTCCGTCTGAACGTCACTTCTCACAGAACCTCCGTCTGAACGTCACTTCTCACAGAACCTCCGCCTGAACGTCACTTCTCACAGAACCTCCGCCTGAACGTCACTTCTCACAGAACCTCCGCCTGAACGTCACTTCTCACAGAACCTCCGTCTGAACGTCACTTCTCACAGAACCTCCGTCTGAACGTCACTTCTCACATAACCTCCGTCTGAACGTCACTTCTCACAGAACCTCCGCCTGAACGTCACTTCTCACAGAACCTCCGCCTGAACGTCACTTCTCACATAACCTCCGCCTGAACGTCACTTCTCACAGAACCTCCGTCTGAACGTCACTTCTCACAGAACCTCCGTCTGAACGTCATTTCTCACAGAACCTCCGCCTGAACGCCACTTCTCACAGAACCTCCGTCTGAACGTCACTTCTCACAGAACCTCCGTCTGAACGTCACTTCTCACAGAACCTCCGCCTGAACGTCACTTCTCACAGAACCTCCGCCTGAACGTCACTTCTCACAGATTAAATCTGAGTCTGAACGTCACTTCTCACAGAACCTCCGCCTGAACGTCACTTCTCACAGAACCTCCGTCTGAACGTCACTTCTCACAGAACCTCCGCCTGAACGTCACTTCTCACAGAACCTCCGTCTGAACGTCACTTCTCACAGAACCTCCGTCTGAACATCACTTCTCACAGAACCTCCGTCTGAACGTCACTTCTCACAGAACCTCCGCCTGAACGTCACTTCTCACAGAACCTCCGTCTGAACGTCACTTCTCACAGAACCTCCGCCTGAACGTCACTTCTCACAGAACCTCCGCCTGAACGTCACTTCTCACAGAACCTCCGTCTGAACGTCACTTCTCACAGAACCTCCGTCTGAACGTCACTTCTCACAGAACCTCCGTCTGAACATCACTTCTCACATAACCTCCGTCTGAACGTCACTTCTCACAGAACCTCCGTCTGAACGTCACTTCTCACAGAACCTCCGTCTGAACGTCACTTCTCACATAACCTCCGTCTGAACGTCACTTCTCACAGAACCTCCGTCTGAACGTCACTTCTCACAGAACCTCCGCCTGAACGTCACTTCTCACAGAACCTCCGTCTGAACGTCACTTCTCACAGAACCTCCGTCTGAACATCACTTCTCACATAACCTCCGTCTGAACGTCACTTCTCACAGAACCTCCGTCTGAACGTCACTTCTCACAGAACCTCCGTCTGAACGTCACTTCTCACAGAACCTCCGTCTGAACGTCACTTCTCACAGAACCTCCGTCTGAACGTCACTTCTCACAGAACCTCCGTCTGAACGTCACTTCTCACAGAACCTCCGTCTGAACGTCACTTCTCACAGAACCTCCGTCTGAACGTCACTTCTCACAGAACCTCCGCCTGAACGTCACTTCTCACAGAACCTCCGTCTGAACGTCACTTCTCAGAGAACCTCCGTCTGAACGTCACTTCTCACATAACCTCGCGTCTGAACGTCACTTCTCACAGAACCTCCGCCTGAACGTCACTTCTCACAGAACCTCCGTCTGAACGTCACTTCTCACAGAACCTCCGTCTGAACGTCACTTCTCACAGAACCTCCGTCTGAACGTCACTTCTCACAGAACCTCCGTCTGAACGTCACTTCTCACAGAACCTCCGTCTGAACGTCACTTCTCACAGAACCTCCGCCTGAACGTCACTTCTCACAGAACCTCCGTCTGAACGTCACTTCTCACAGAGCCTCCGCCTGAACGTCACTTCTCACAGAACCTCCGTCTGAACGTCACTTCTCACAGAACCTCCGTCTGAACGTCACTTCTCACAGAACCTCCGTCTGAACATCACTTCTCACATAACCTCCGTCTGAACGTCACTTCTCACAGAACCTCCGTCTGAACGTCACTTCTCACAGAACCTCCGTCTGAACGTCACTTCTCACAGAACCTCCGTCTGAACGTCACTTCTCACAGAACCTCCGTCTGAACGTCACTTCTCACAGAACCTCCGTCTGAACGTCACTTCTCACAGAACCTCCGTCTGAACGTCACTTCTCACAGAACCTCCGTCTGAACGTCACTTCTCACAGAACCTCCGCCTGAACGTCACTTCTCACAGAACCTCCGTCTGAACGTCACTTCTCACAGAACCTCCGTCTGAACGTCACTTCTCACATAACCTCCGTCTGAACGTCACTTCTCACAGAACCTCCGCCTGAACGTCACTTCTCACAGAACCTCCGTCTGAACGTCACTTCTCACAGAACCTCCGTCTGAACGTCACTTCTCACAGAACCTCCGTCTGAACGTCACTTCTCACAGAACCTCCGTCTGAACGTCACTTCTCACAGAACCTCCGTCTGAACGTCACTTCTCACAGAACCTCCGTCTGAACGTCACTTCTCACAGAACCTCCGTCTGAACGTCACTTCTCACATAACCTCCGTCTGAACGTCACTTCTCACAGAACCTCCGTCTGAACGTCACTTCTCACAGAACCTCCGTCTGAACGTCACTTCTCACAGAACCTCCGCTTGAACGTCACTTCTCACAGAACCTCCGTCTGAACGTCACTTCTCACAGAACCTCCGTCTGAACGTCACTTCTCACAGAACCTCCGTCTGAACGTCACTTCTCACAGAACCTCCGCCTGAACGTCACTTCTCACAGAACCTCCGCCTGAACGTCACTTCTCACAGAACCTCCGTCTGAACGTCACTTCTCACAGAACCTCCGTCTGAACGTCACTTCTCACAGAACCTCCGTCTGAACATCACTTCTCACATAACCTCCGTCTGAACGTCACTTCTCACAGAACCTCCGTCTGAACGTCACTTCTCACATAACCTCCGTCTGAACGTCACTTCTCACAGAACCTCCGTCTGAACATCACTTCTCACATAACCTCCGCCTGAACGTCACTTCTCACAGAACCTCCGTCTGAACGTCACTTCTCACAGAAGCTCCGTCTGAACGTCACTTCTCACAGAACCTCCGTCTGAACGTCACTTCTCACAGAACCTCCGTCTGAACGTCACTTCTCACATAACCTCCGTCTGAACGTCACTTCTCACATAACCTCCGTCTGAACGTCACTTCTCACATAACCTTCGTCTGAACGTCACTTCTCACAGATCCTCCGTCTGAACGTCTCTTCTCACAGAACCTCCGTCTGAACGTCACTTCTCACAGAACCTCCGCCTGAACGTCACTTCTCACAGAACCTCCGCCTGAACGTCACTTCTCACAGATTAAATCTGAGTCTGAACGTCACTTCTCACAGAACCTCCGTCTGAACGTCACTTCTCACATAACCTCCGTCTGAACGTCACTTCTCACAGAACCTCCGTCTGAACGTCACTTCTCACAGAACCTCCGTCTGAACGTCACTTCTCACAGAACCTCCGCCTGAACGTCACTTCTCACAGAACCTCCGCCTGAACGTCACTTCTCACAGAACCTCCGCCTGAACGTCACTTCTCACAGATTAAATCTGAGTCTGAACGTCACTTCTCACAGAACCTCCGTCTGAACGTCACTTCTCACATAACCTCCGTCTGAACGTCACTTCTCACAGAACCTCCGTCTGAACGTCACTTCTCACAGAACCTCCGCCTGAACGTCACTTCTCACAGAACCTCCGCCTGAACGTCACTTCTCACAGAACCTCCGCCTGAACGTCACTTCTCACAGAACCTCCGTCTGAACGTCACTTCTCATAGAACCTCCGTCTGAACGTCACTTCTCACATAACCTCCGTCTGAACGTCACTTCTCACAGAACCTCCGCCTGAACGTCACTTCTCACAGAACCTCCGCCTGAACGTCACTTCTCACATAACCTCCGCCTGAACGTCACTTCTCACAGAACCTCCGTCTGAACGTCACTTCTCACAGAACCTCCGTCTGAACGTCACTTCTCACAGAACCTCCGCCTGAACGTCACTTCTCACAGAACCTCCGTCTGAACGTCACTTCTCACAGAACCTCCGTCTGAACGTCACTTCTCACAGAACCTCCGTCTGAACGTCACTTCTCACAGAACCTCCGCCTGAACGTCACTTCTCACAGAACCTCCGCCTGAACGTCACTTCTCACAGAACCTTCTCACAGAACCTCCGTCTGAACGTCACTTCTCACAGAACCTCCGCCTGAACGTCACTTCTCACAGAACCTCCGTCTGAACGTCACTTCTCACAGAACCTCCGTCTGAACGTCACTTCTCACAGAACCTCCGTCTGAACGTCACTTCTCACAGAACCTCCGTCTGAACGTCACTTCTCACAGAACCTCCGTCTGAACGTCCCTTCTCACAGAACCTCCGTCTGAACGTCACTTCTCACAGAACCTCCGTCTGAACGTCACTTCTCACAGAACCTCCGTCTGAACGTCACTTCTCACAGAACCTCCGTCTGAACGTCACTTCTCACAGAACCTCCGTCTGAACGTCACTTTTCACAGAACCTCCGCCTGAACGTCACTTCTCACAGAACCTCCGTCTGAACGTCACTTCTCAGAGAACCTCCGTCTGAACGTCACTTCTCACATAACCTCGCGTCTGAACGTCACTTCTCACAGAACCTCCGCCTGAACGTCACTTCTCACAGAACCTCCGTCTGAACGTCACTTCTCACAGAACCTCCGTCTGAACGTCACTTCTCACAGAACCTCCGTCTGAACGTCACTTCTCACAGAACCTCCGTCTGAACGTCACTTCTCACAGAACCTCCGTCTGAACGTCACTTCTCACAGAACCTCCGCCTGAACGTCACTTCTCACAGAACCTCCGTCTGAACGTCACTTCTCACAGAACCTCCGCCTGAACGTCACTTCTCACAGAACCTCCGTCTGAACGTCACTTCTCACAGAACCTCCGTCTGAACGTCACTTCTCACAGAACCTCCGTCTGAACATCACTTCTCACATAACCTCCGTCTGAACGTCACTTCTCACAGAACCTCCGTCTGAACGTCACTTCTCACAGAACCTCCGTCTGAACGTCACTTCTCACAGAACCTCCGTCTGAACGTCACTTCTCACAGAACCTCCGTCTGAACGTCACTTCTCACAGAACCTCCGTCTGAACGTCACTTCTCACAGAACCTCCGTCTGAACGTCACTTCTCACAGAACCTCCGTCTGAACGTCACTTCTCACAGAACCTCCGCCTGAACGTCACTTCTCACAGAACCTCCGTCTGAACGTCACTTCTCACAGAGCCTCCGTCTGAACGTCACTTCTCACATAACCTCCGTCTGAACGTCACTTCTCACAGAACCTCCGCCTGAACGTCACTTCTCACAGAACCTCCGTCTGAACGTCACTTCTCACAGAACCTCCGTCTGAACGTCACTTCTCACAGAACCTCCGTCTGAACGTCACTTCTCACAGAACCTCCGTCTGAACGTCACTTCTCACAGAACCTCCGTCTGAACGTCACTTCTCACAGAACCTCCGTCTGAACGTCACTTCTCACAGAACCTCCGTCTGAACGTCACTTCTCACAGAACCTCCGTCTGAACGTCACTTCTCACAGAACCTCCGTCTGAACGTCACTTCTCACAGAACCTCCGTCTGAACGTCACTTCTCACAGAACCTCCGCTTGAACGTCACTTCTCACAGAACCTCCGTCTGAACGTCACTTCTCACAGAACCTCCGTCTGAACGTCACTTCTCACAGAACCTCCGTCTGAACGTCACTTCTCACAGAACCTCCGCCTGAACGTCACTTCTCACAGAACCTCCGCCTGAACGTCACTTCTCACAGAACCTCCGTCTGAACGTCACTTCTCACAGAACCTCCGTCTGAACGTCACTTCTCACAGAACCTCCGTCTGAACATCACTTCTCACTTAACCTCCGTCTGAACGTCACTTCTCACAGAACCTCCGTCTGAACGTCACTTCTCACATAACCTCCGTCTGAACGTCACTTCTCACAGAACCTCCGTCTGAACATCACTTCTCACATAACCTCCGCCTGAACGTCACTTCTCACAGAACCTCCGTCTGAACGTCACTTCTCACAGAAGCTCCGTCTGAACGTCACTTCTCACAGAACCTCCGTCTGAACGTCACTTCTCACAGAACCTCCGTCTGAACGTCACTTCTCACATAACTTCCGTCTGAACGTCACTTCTCACATAACCTCCGTCTGAACGTCACTTCTCACATAACCTCCGTCTGAACGTCACTTCTCACAGATCCTCCGTCTGAACGTCTCTTCTCACAGAACCTCCGTCTGAACGTCACTTCTCACAGAACCTCCGCCTGAACGTCACTTCTCACAGAACCTCCGCCTGAACGTCACTTCTCACAGATTAAATCTGAGTCTGAACGTCACTTCTCACAGAACCTCCGTCTGAACGTCACTTCTCACATAACCTCCGTCTGAACGTCACTTCTCACAGAACCTCCGTCTGAACGTCACTTCTCACAGAACCTCCGTCTGAACGTCACTTCTCACAGAACCTCCGCCTGAACGTCACTTCTCACAGAACCTCCGCCTGAACGTCACTTCTCACAGAACCTCCGCCTGAACGTCACTTCTCACAGATTAAATCTGAGTCTGAACGTCACTTCTCACAGAACCTCCGTCTGAACGTCACTTCTCACATAACCTCCGTCTGAACGTCACTTCTCACAGAACCTCCGTCTGAACGTCACTTCTCACAGAACCTCCGCCTGAACGTCACTTCTCACAGAACCTCCGCCTGAACGTCACTTCTCACAGAACCTCCGCCTGAACGTCACTTCTCACAGAACCTCCGTCTGAACGTCACTTCTCATAGAACCTCCGTCTGAACGTCACTTCTCACATAACCTCCGTCTGAACGTCACTTCTCACAGAACCTCCGCCTGAACGTCACTTCTCACAGAACCTCCGCCTGAACGTCACTTCTCACATAACCTCCGCCTGAACGTCACTTCTCACAGAACCTCCGTCTGAACGTCACTTCTCACAGAACCTCCGTCTGAACGTCACTTCTCACAGAACCTCCGCCTGAACGTCACTTCTCACAGAACCTCCGTCTGAACGTCACTTCTCACAGAACCTCCGTCTGAACGTCACTTCTCACAGAACCTCCGTCTGAACGTCACTTCTCACAGAACCTCCGCCTGAACGTCACTTCTCACAGAACCTCCGCCTGAACGTCACTTCTCACAGAACCTCCGCCTGAACGTCACTTCTCACAGAACCTCCGTCTGAACGTCACTTCTCACAGAACCTCCGTCTGAACGTCACTTCTCACATAACCTCCGTCTGAACGTCACTTCTCACAGAACCTCCGCCTGAACGTCACTTCTCACAGAACCTCCGCCTGAACGTCACTTCTCACATAACCTCCGCCTGAACGTCACTTCTCACAGAACCTCCGTCTGAACGTCACTTCTCACAGAACCTCCGTCTGAACGTCATTTCTCACAGAACCTCCGCCTGAACGCCACTTCTCACAGAACCTCCGTCTGAACGTCACTTCTCACAGAACCTCCGTCTGAACGTCACTTCTCACAGAACCTCCGCCTGAACGTCACTTCTCACAGAACCTCCGCCTGAACGTCACTTCTCACAGATTAAATCTGAGTCTGAACGTCACTTCTCACAGAACCTCCGCCTGAACGTCACTTCTCACAGATCCTCCGTCTGAACGTCACTTCTCACAGAACCTCCGCCTGAACGTCACTTCTCACAGAACCTCCGTCTGAACGTCACTTCTCACAGAACCTCCGTCTGAACATCACTTCTCACAGAACCTCCGTCTGAACGTCACTTCTCACAGAACCTCCGCCTGAACGTCACTTCTCACAGAACCTCCGTCTGAACGTCACTTCTCACAGAACCTCCGCCTGAACGTCACTTCTCACAGAACCTCCGTCTGAACGTCACTTCTCACAGAACCTCCGCCTGAACGTCACTTCTCACAGAACCTCCGTCTGAACGTCACTTCTCACATAACCTCCGTCTGAACGTCACTTCTCACAGAACCTCCGTCTGAACGTCACTTCTCACATAACCTCCGTCTGAACGTCACTTCTCACAGAACCTCCGTCTGAACGTCACTTCTCACAGATTAAATCTGAGTCTGAACGTCACTTCTCACAGATTAAATTTGAGTCTGAACGTCACTTCTCACAGAACCTCCGCCTGAACTTCACTTCTCACATAACCTCCGTCTGAACGTCACTTCTCACAGAACCTCCGTCTGAACGTCACTTCTCACAGAACCTCCGCCTGAACGTCACTTCTCACAGAACCTCCGTCTGAACGTCACTTCTCACAGAACCTCCGTCTGAACGTCACTTCTCACATATTAAATCTGAGTCTGAACGTCACTTCTCACAGATTAAATCTGAGTCTGAACGTCACTTCTCACAGATTAAATCTGAGTCTGAACGTCACTTCTCACAGATTAAATTTGAGTCTGAACGTCACTTCTCACAGAACCTCCGTCTGAACGTCACTTCTCACAGAACCTCCGTCTGAACGTCACTTCTCACATAACCTCCGTCTGAACGTCACTTCTCACATAACCTCCGCCTGAACGTCACTTCTCACAGAACCTCCGTCTGAACGTCACTTCTCACAGAACCTCCGTCTGAACGTCACTTCTCACATAACCTCCGTCTGAACGTCACTTCTCACAGAACCTCCGCCTGAACGTCACTTCTCACAGAACCTCCGTCTGAACGTCACTTCTCACAGATTAAATCTGAGTCTGAACGTCACTTCTCACAGATTAAATTTGAGTCTGAACGTCACTTCTCACAGAACCTCCGCCTGAACGTCACTTCTCACAGAACCTCCGCCTGAACGTCACTTCTCACAGATTAAATCTGAGTCTGAACGTCACTTCTCACAGATTAAATTTGAGTCTGAACGTCACTTCTCACAGAACCTCCGTCTGAACGTCACTTCTCACAGAACCTCCGCCTGAACGTCACTTCTCACAGATTAAATCTGAGTCTGAACGTCACTTCTCACAGAACCTCCGTCTGAACGTCACTTCTCACAGAACCTCCGCCTGAACGTCACTCCTCACAGATTAAATCTGAGTCTGAGCGTCACTTCTCACAGAACCTCCGCCTGAACGTCACTTCTCACAGAACCTCCGCCTGAACGTCACTTCTCACAGAACCTCCGCCTGAACGTCACTTCTCACAGAACCTCCGTCTGAACGTCACTTCTCACAGAACCTCCGCCTGAACGTCACTTCTCACAGAACCTCCGTCTGAACATCACTTCTCACAGATTAAATCTGAGTCTGAACGTCACTTCTCACAGATTAAATTTGAGTCTGAACGTCACTTCTCACAGAACCTCCGCCTGAACTTCACTTCTCACAGAACCTCCGTCTGAACATCACTTCTCACAGAACCTCCGTCTGAACGTCACTTCTCACAGAACCTTCTCACAGAACCTCCGTCTGAACGTCACTTCTCACAGAACCTCCGCCTGAACGTCACTTCTCACAGAACCTCCGTCTGAACATCACTTCTCACAGAACCTCCGTCTGAACGTCACTTCTCACAGAACCTCCGTCTGAACGTCACTTCTCACAGAACCTCCGTCTGAACGTCACTTCTCACAGAACCTTCTCACAGAACCTCCGTCTGAACGTCACTTCTCACAGAACCTCCGCCTGAACGTCACTTCTCACAGAACCTCCGTCTGAACGTCACTTCTCACAGAACCTCCGTCTGAACGTCACTTCTCACAGAACCTCCGTCTGAACGTCACTTCTCACAGAACCTCCGTCTGAACGTCCCTTCTCACAGAACCTCCGTCTGAACGTCACTTCTCACAGAACCTCCGTCTGAACGTCACTTCTCACAGAACCTCCGTCTGAACGTCACTTCTCACAGAACCTCCGCCTGAACGTCACTTCTCACAGAACCTCGTCTGAATCACGCATGACTGCTGTGCGAACCTGCAGGAGGACATGCGGAAGGTGGCCGTGGAGCGGAAGGGCGAGTCCGCGTCCAGCTTCTTTACGTCGCAGATGGTGAAGGACTGTATGAAGAAGGTGACTGCCGTCAACCTACACCAGACCGTGCAGGTGAGGCGGCCGGGGACGGCTGAGTTTGGAGGGGCTGGGTGAGGGGCGCTGCGTGTGGGTCGGTGGCCGACTGGCAGTGATATATGTGTGTCTCAGTGTGGGAAGACGCGAGTTAGTGTTACCGTACCGGTGTAACTCACGTCAGTGGCATTGGGGGTGAGTGATGGTGATTGATGCTGGCGGTATAGATTAACACAATCAACTGCTGAGCGTGCGTTGCGTGTACCCTTTAAGAAAATAAACTGCTGAGCGTGCGTTGCGTGTACCCTTTAAGAAAATCAACTGCTGAGCGTGCGTTGCGTGTACCCTTTAAGAAAATCAACTGCTGAGCGTACGTTGCGTGTACGCTAATGGGGTGGATAATACACATAGCTTCAGCTGTACGATAATGGGGTGGATAATACACACAGCTTCAGCTGTACGATAATGGGGTGGATGATACACACAGCTTCAGCTGTACGATAATGGGGTGGATAATACACACAGCTTCAGCTGTACGATAATGGGGTGGATAATACACACAGCTTCAGCTGTACGATAATGGGGTGGATAATACACACAGCTTACAGCTTCAGCTGGAGCTTTAAATTGGTCTGGGAGGCAGGAGCACGTGACATCCAGCTGTATCCTCGTGTGTACACACGCTTCGCCTCCCTCTCCCTGGGCCGAACTTGTATCTCGCCCCATTCACACGTCACACGCACACATCTGTGTCTGATGCTACACTGTTCCCAGGTGGACAATGAGATCGAGATCAAGGCGTACTACGCCGGCCACGTGCTGGGGGCAGCCATGTTCCACGTGCGTGTCGGAGACCAGAGCGTGGTGTACACGGTGAGTAGCGGAGGTAGCGGAGGTCGGCGGCCACATTCACAGCTCTGTGGACGCAGAGGGGAGTCTGTATCGGGAGGACACCGAGACCGTTCGATAGGAGGTCACCAGATGAGCATGAGCTCTGTAGCATTTGTTCAGGACAAGCAATTCATGTATTGTTCGTCCATAAATGAGCATCGATCGTGCCTTGGTCTTATGCTTAAATTCTGGTTGGTGCTTATGCTTAAACACTTATATTATTTTGCTTAAACACTTACACTGATTTTGTTTGGTCGCGGTTAATCGCGTCATGCGGCGCAATATTCAATATTCGACCACATCCGCCAGAAGCTAGACCTGAAACGCTGACCTCTCTGACCTCAGGGCGACTACAACATGACGCCGGACCGTCACCTGGGGGCGGCCTGGATCGACCGCTGCTGTCCAGACCTGCTCATCACTGAGTCCACCTACGCCACCACCATCCGCGACAGTAAACGGTGCAGAGAGCGCGACATTCTGAAAAAGGTAACCCACCACCATCCGCGACAGTGCACGGTGCTTAGAGCGGGACTGATGGGATCGTTCTCCATCCGCGACAGTGCACGGTGCTTAGAGCGGGACTGATGGGATCGTTCTCCATCCGCGACAGTGCACGGTGCAGAGAGCGGGACTGGTGGGATCGTTCTCCGTAGTCCACGGTTAACGTGAAGCCAAGGTGGAGGGGGGGGGGGGGGGGGCTCAAGCCCCCTCAGCTGAATAGGAAACTACACCCCTGTAGGTGGCGCCACTTGCCCTAGGATTTGTATGTTTTGACCGCTGGATATGTACATGTATATTTCATGTGTATAACTTTTAAAAAAAATTTAGTCCGAATGTTTTTGAATGGAGAATTGCGAGGTCAGGCCCCGCGCTTGTTGCGCAGTCCCTGGCCCGACCACCCGATCAAGCAATTCCTGGCGTCAGGCAGAATTTAGAAGCGAAAGTTGTACGTGCCCGACATACCTGGACACGGTCCGCCCCGCCCTCTGACGTCACCTGACCTTGAGTGCGACCGCTGCCACCGGCCACAGGTCATCCCAGTCAGGGGCAAATAGCGAGCGCCGAAGCGACTCGAACCCGGGCTGCCACTACCGGGTGAGGTCAGAAGCCCAACCCTCTCCCTACAGGGGCGGACAGCGGACAAACTTGTTTCTGCTGTCGCCATTTACTAGCCTTCTTGCAATATACTTTAAACTATCGCTCAGTGCACGTTGACGGTTTTGTTCGTTTGTCTTGACATGATACAGTTAGTTATAGTTTCCACTTCAGGTACAAACAACGAAGGCCGATATTTATTTGACCCATGACTCCAGTCTGACCTGTCACCCCATCTGACCCGTGACCCCAGTCCAGCCGTGACCTCCACTTCACCTGTGGTCCAGCCTGACCCTGTGACCCCGCCTGCTGCCAGGTTAACGAGTGTTTGGAGCGCGACGGTAAGGTGTTGAACCCGGTAACCCCGCCTGACCTGTGTGACCCGGCCGCCTGACCTGTGTGACTCCGCCGTCTGACCTGTGTGACCCCGCCTGACCTGTGTGGCGGGGCGCCTGACCTGTGTGACCCGGCCGCCTGACCTGTGTGACCCGGCCGTCTGACCTGTGTGACCCCGCCGCCTGACCTGTGTGACTCCGCCGCCTGACCTGTGTGACCCGGCCGCCTGACCTGTGTGATCCCGCCGCCTGACCTGTGCGACCCCGGCCGCCTGACCTGTGTGACCCGGCCGTCTGACCTGTGTGACCCGGCCGCCCCTGACCTGTGTGACCCCGTCTGACCTGTGTGACCCCGCCTGACCTGTGTGACCCGGCCGTCTGACCTGTGTGACCCCGCCGCCTGACCTGTGTGACCCCGGCCGCCTGACCTGTGTGACCCCGTCTGACCTGTGACCCCGTCTGACCTGTGTGACCCCGCCTGACCTGTGTGACCCGGCCGCCTGACCTGTGTGACCCGGCCGCCTGACCTGTGTGACCCGGCCGCCTGACCTGTGTGTCCCCGTCTGACCTGTGTGACCCCGTCTGACCTGTGTGACCCCGCCGCCTGACCTGTGTGACCCCGGCCGCCTGACCTGTGTGACCCCGGCCGCCTGACCTGTGTGACCCCGCCGCCTGACCTGTGTGACCCCGTCTGACCTGTGTTACCCCGCCTGACCTGTGTGACCCGGCCGCCTGACCTGTGTGACCCGGCCGCCTGACCTGTGTGACCCCGTCTGACCTGTGTGACCCGGCCGCCTGACCTGTGTGACCCCGCCGTCTGACCTGTGTGACCCGGCCGCCTGACCTGTGTGACCCCGCCTGACCTGTGTGACCCCGCCTGACCTGTGTGACCCCGCCTGACCTGTGTGACCCCGCCTGACCTGTGTGACCCCGTCTGCCGCCAGGTTCACGAGTGTGTGGAGCGCGGCGGTAAGGTGTTGATCCCGGTGTTCGCGCTGGGCCGCGCCCAGGAGCTCTGTATCCTGCTCGAGTCCTACTGGGAGCGCACCAACCTCAAAGTGCCCGTCTACTTCTCACTGGGACTGACCGAGAAGGTGGGCACCGACTCCTACGACGGGCTCTGTGTTGGGCAAGGGAAGCATTAGACTGTGTGCCCCTTAATATATAAAGCTGTAGCCATTAGTTGCTTCTTGGGCGGTGTGGGATGATGTTTTATGATGAGTAACGCTAGAGTTGACTAAGCACGTCACGTTCCTTGGTGGGCTAATTTTCACATTGGTACGACAAAACTAATAGTTTCAGAAATCGGTCTCTTTGCTACTCTTTTGCAAGATATAATGGTTCATTACTTTTGTGTCATAATCGATTGTTCTCCATGTCATGATTTGCTACTTTTTCTGTTAAGATTACATTGAGACTTCCAGAGAATGACAACTGTATCCGTGTGTACCCAACTCCACTCTGTGGACTGTACCAACCACTCAATATATCACGGACACCATAGTCTCCCCACTCAATATATCACGGACACCATAGTCGGCCCACTTAATATATCACGGACACCATAGTCGCCCCACTCAATATATCACGGACACCATAGTCGCCCTACTCAATATATCACGGACACCATAGTCGCCCCACTCAATATATCACGGACACCATAGTCGCCCCACTCAATATATCACTGACACCATAGTCGCCCTACTCAATATATCACGGACACCATAGTCGCCACACTCAATATATCACGGACACCATAGTCGCACCACTCAATATATCACGGACACCATAGTCGGCCCACTTAATATATCACGGACACCATAGTCGCACCACTTAATATATCACGGACACCATAGTCGCCCTACTCAATATATCACTGACACCATAGTCGCCCTACTCAATATATCACGGACACCATAGTCGCACCACTCAATATATCACGGACACCATAGTCGCCCCACTCAATATATCACGGACACCATAGTCGCCCCACTCAATATATCACGGACACCATAGTCGCCCCACTCAATATATCACGGACACCATAGTCGGCCCACTCGCCTAACATCCCACTTGACATCCAACTCTCTGCCGCCAGGCCAACAACTACTACAAGATGTTCATCACGTGGACGAACCAGAAGATCAAGAAGACGTTCGTGGAGCGCAACATGTTCGAGTTTAAGCACATCAAGCCGTTCGACAAGTCGTACATGGACAACCCGGGCCCGATGGTGGTGTTCGCCTCCCCAGGCATGCTGCACGCCGGGCTCTCACTCCAAATCTTCAAACGCTGGGCGCCCGACGAGAAGAACATGGTGGGTGTCGGTGGTCAGGACCGGTGCTGTGGGAGCGCTTGGCTGGCCGTGTGCATAGTTAGTATCATAATTATGCGAGGTTAGGACGTACTTCTTCTTACTGGATATGATTATGTTCCCTGTTGCAGCAGACTTTATATGAAACTTGAAAGAATGACTCGTAAGTTCCAAAGATCGCAAATGTTTAGACTCGATACAATAATCCGCTCTTGATATTTGTTGATAACATTAATCCAAATACTTCCCATGTTTTGTAACAAAATACCTTTTATTCAGCAGGAAACAGCATATGACAGGGTTTCGGACTTTGGACCGGTTTCGCGGCCAAAACCAGCCCGAAATCAGTGTTTTGTTTCACTGCCAAAAAATCAACCTATCCGGATCAGTTTTTCATGAGGAATTCGAATCTGGAATCGAAAATAGCATGGCATCTATTTGTTTAATCCCGTGAAGGTATCTCCCTGATCACTTCGTGTCTGCCTGCGTGCCTTGTAAAAAAACACCGTTTTTACCAAACGCGTTAAATCGGCAGGAAAACCCAATAGGATCTGTAGACAAGATGTTCAGGTACAGTAGCTATTGGTTTTCTAATTGATGTAGGCCTTTTGAGAAAAAAAGTGTGTTTTTTTTACGAGAGGGTGATTTTTTTACAAGGTGAGGTCAACAATAACACGCGAGCACGAAACCATTGATTGCATCGTAAATATAGCTCGCAGAAGATTGACAATGGCACTATTTTGTTCCTAAGGCTTTGCTCAATCGATCCAATCTCCAATTTTTACTATTTAGAACCCGGATAAGTGTTGTAGAAGAATGTTTTATGGGAAATTGTTACTAAATTGGCCTATTTGAATATAGTTTTTTTTACTCTGGTCGGTTCGGCTAAGTTCCAACGCAGCGTCTAAATAAAATGTGAGGAACTAATTGAACTCGATATGCTCTGAAAGCAAATTGAATGAACAAGATAATGAGCATAGTGCGAACTCCGCCAAGCATATGGTTGTGGTGGTACGGCTCTTTGAAGTTGGGCGACCAAATATTTTGCCCCCTGAAAAACGCGTTTTTTTCTCATTTTGTTCGTCTTTTACGCTAAACTATTCATACTCAAAGTAAATATATTTAACTTTTGAGGAGGGCAAATGAAAGTCCACTTAATTTCCAGCATTTTGATGCCAAGTTTGTCAAGATTAGTTTCAAACTGATGCGTGTATATGTTTTACACTTGTGTCCGCAAAACCGGTCCAGAGTCTTGAAACCCTGTCATATCATCACAGTACTTTACGCTCCTATCCCCCTGAGTCTACAATGTACATATGTGGTATGTCGCCAACCTGGTCCTGCTTACTAGGCCCGGGCGTGGTTTATGCGACAATGAATGCATCGTCCACTGTTTTGCTTTTTGAAAGATCCTCTTGATAGCGGCGATCGAAAAACAACTTGCAGAGGTCTGTAACATGTAGTGCCGATTAAGTCGAAACTTTACGGTAGAATGAACCAAGTATCAGGGTCGTATACTGTTTTTCAATCTCCAAGTTTCGGAAAACATGTTTTCTTTATTCTGCACGACCCTCGAATTGTGACGGCTGTAATGCGGCACTGCAGTATTTGTTATCATCCAGTAACAATGTGCCCGCCTCAGTCTCGTGTAGCTCGCCTCGTTTTCCCAGACATCGTCATGCTCCTGTGCAAAATTATGATTACTGGTACCGCACATAGATTACCAGCCGTATGTTCTAGTTACATTCTACCTTTTATATCTTCACTTCTGCCTCTTCTGGCCCTATCCCTCTCTCGAATCAGCTGGTGTGACCCTGACCGGCCTCCCCCCCCCCCCCCCCCCCTCCTTCCACAGCTGATCATGCCCGGCCTGACCGTCCTCTCCCCCTCCTTTCACAGCTGATCATGCCCGGCCTGGCCGTCCTCTCCCCCTCCTTTCACAGCTGATAATGCCCGGCCTGACCGTCCTCTCCCCCTCCTTTCACAGCTGATCATGCCCGGCCTGACCGGCCTCTCCCCCTCCTTTCACAGCTGATCATGCCCGGCCTGACCGTCCTCTCCCCCTCCTTTCACAGCTGGTCATGCCCGGCCTGACCGTCCTCTCCCCCTCCTTTCACAGCTGATCATGCCCGGCCTGACCGTCCTCTCCCCCTCCTTTCACAGCTGATCATGCCCGGCCTGACCGTCCTCTCCCCCTCCTTTCACAGCTGATCATGCCCGGCCTGACCGTCCTCTCCCCCTCCTTTCACAGCTGATCATGCCCGGCCTCCCCCTCCTTTCACAGCTGATCATGCCCGGCCTCCCCTCCTTTCACAGCTGATCATGCCCGGCCTCCCCTCCTTTCACAGCTGATCATGCCCGGCCTGACCGTCCTCTCCCCCTCCTTTCACAGCTGATCATGCCCGGCCTGACCGTCCTCTCCTCCTCCATTCACAGCTGATCATGCCCGGCCTGACCGGCCTCTCCCCCTCCTTTCACAGCTGATCATGCCCGGCCTCCCCTCCTTTCACAGCTGATCATGCCCTGCCTCCCCTCCTTTCACAGCTGATCATGCCCGGCCTCCCCTCCTTTCACAGCTGATCATGCCCGGCCTGACCGTCCTCTCCCCCTCCTTTCACAGCTGATCATGCCCGGCCTGACCGGTCTCTCCCCCTCCTTTCACAGCTGATCATGCCCGGCCTCCCCCTCCTTTCACAGCTGATCATGCCCGGCCTCCCCTCCTTTCACAGCTGATCATGCCCGGCCTGACCGGCCTCTCCCCCTCCTTTCACAGCTGATCATGCCCGGCCCCCCTCCTTTCACAGCTGATCATGCCCGGCCTGACCGTCCTCTCCCCCTCCTTCCACAGCTGATCATGCCTTGCCTCCCCCTCCTTCCACAGCTGATCATGCCCGGCCTCTCCCCCTCCTTTCACAGCTGATCATGCCCGGCCTCCCCCCTCCTTTCACAGCTGATCATGCCCGACCTCCCTCTCCTTTCACAGCTGATCATGCCCGGCCTCCCCTCCTTTCACAGCTGATCATGCCCGGCCTGACCGGCCTCTCCCCCTCCTTCCACAGCTGATCATGCCCGGCCTCCCCCTCCTTCCACAGCTGATCATGCCCGGCCTCTCCCCCTCCGTTCACAGCTGATCATGCCCGGCCTCCCCCTCCTTTCACAGCTGATCATGCCCGGCCTCCCCTCCTTTCACAGCTGATCATGCCCGGCCTGACCGTCCTCTCCCCCTCCTTCCACAGCTGATCATGCCCGGCCTCCCCCTCCTTCCACAGCTGATCATGCCCGGCCTCTCCCCCTCCTTTCACAGCTGATCATGCCCGGCCTCCCCCTCCTTTCACAGCTGATCATGCCCGGCCTCCCCTCCTTTCACAGCTGATCATGCCCGGCCTGACCGGCCTCTCCCCCTCCTTCCACAGCTGATCATGCCCGGCCTCCCCTCCTTTCACAGCTGATCATGCCCGGCCTCCCCCTCCTTTCACAGCTGATCATGCCCGGCTACTGCGTGGCCGGCACGGTCGGCCACAAGGTGCTCAACGGGGCCAAGAAGGTGGAGTTCGACAACCCGCGCATGGTCGTCGAGGTGAAGATGGCCGTGGAGTACATGTCGTTCTCCGCCCACGCCGACGCCAAGGGCATCATGCAGCTGATCCAGTACTGCCAGCCGAAGAACGTGATGCTGGTGCACGGAGACAAGGAGAAGATGGTTTTCCTCAAGTCCAAGATCGAGCAGGTTGGTGTGCGGTCGGTTTTGACGTTGTATGGTGGGTGGCGGCACCGGCGCCGCCCTGCAGCTGGGGCTGATCACTCGAGCCCAGCTGGGGCTGATCACTCGAGCCCAGCTGGGGCTGATCACTCGAGCCCAGCTGGGGCTGATCACTCGAGCCCAGCTGGGGCTGATCACTCGAGCCCAGCTGGGGCTGATCACTCGAGCCCAGCTGGGGCTGATCACTCGAGCCCAGCTGGGGCTGATCACTCGAGCCCAGCTGGGGCTGATCACTCGAGCCCAGCTGAGGCTGATCACTCGAGCCCAGCTGGGGCTGATCACTCGAGCCCAGCTGGGGCTGATCACTCGAGCCCAGCTGAGGCTGATCACTCGAGCCCAGCTGGGGCTGATCACTCGAGCCCAGCTGGGGCTGATCACTCGAGCCCAGCTGGGGCTGATCACTCGAGCCAGTAACGGGGAGTGTGTTTTCGAAGATAGGTCCAACTTGCAGCTGCATTCGTCATATTGTCTCTACTTTCGTGTCGGAAGTTTCTGCGCCATTCTCGTGTCGGAAGTTTCTGCGCCATTCGTGTTGTATTTTTGAATGTATTTTGCTCCGTTCTTTTTATTTCTCACTCATCTCCCTCCGTAAGTGGAAGGAGCTACCGTAAGTGGTTCTCTTATCTGCTCCCCAAGGATGGATGCCATATCACCACACTCTCGCTGCTCCTGGAGGCTCAAATCCCCCCCCCCCCTTCCTTCCCCAGGAGCAGTCGCTGGCATGTTACAAACCCGCGAACGGCGAGACGTGTACTATCGTGACGCAGCCGACGATCGCGGCGGACGTGGCGCTGCCGCTGCTAAAGCGCGACCTGCAGCCGTCGGCGGAGATTGGCGACCTGCGCGTCAAACGCCGCAAACTGCTCCACGGCGTGCTCATCGTCAAAGGCAGCGTGAGTTGTTAGGTAGATGGGCGCCATCCATATAACCTATGGTTGCGAC
>JAXIVJ010001504.1:0-47500 GCA_036785665.1 Chirona hameri | reverse complement strand
CTGTTACACTGCGTCTGTCGTGGCTGTTACACCGCGCCGGTCGTGGCTGTTACACTGCGTCTGTCGTGGCTGTTACACTGCGTCTGTAATACGAGTCAGTCTGCTGCCAGATGGTGCCTGTGCCCGTCGCTGCCGCCGGCTGGTCAGTGCCTTCAATTGTCACGACCTGCGGCGCCCAGTGTAGTTAGCGAGCGACCGACGCTGTCTCTCTGTGTAGGCGGCTGGGCATCACACAGCACCTGGGGGACGGCCCGATCAGCATCGGCTCGGTGCTGCTGCAGGTCTCCGGCTCCGACCAGGAGGACCTCAAGGAGGCCATCGTCTCCTGGACCTACCAGGTCAGTCATCAGCCCGTCCACACACACCTCCGTGACGGCCCAGTCATCACCCCGTCCACACACACCTCCGTGACGGCCCAGTCATCACCCCGTCCACACACACCTCCGTGACGGCCCAGTCATCACCCCGTCCACACACACCTCCGTGACGGCCCAGTCATCACCCCGTCCACACACACACACCTCCGTGACGGCCCAGTCATCACCCCGTCCACACACACACACCTCCGTGACGGCCCAGTCATCACCCCGTCCACACACACCTCCGTGACGGCCCAGTCATCACCCCGTCCACACACACCTCCGTGACGGCCCAGTCATCACCCCGTCCACACACACCTCAGTGACGGCCCAGTCATCACCCCGTCCACACACACACCTCCGTGACGGCCCAGTCATCACCCCGTCCACACACACCTCCGTGACGGCCCAGTCATCACCCCGTCCACACACACACACCTCCGTGACGGCCCAGTCATCACCCCGTCCACACACACACACCTCCGTGACGGCCCAGTCATCACCCCGTCTACACACACCTCCGTGACGGCCCAGTCATCACCCCGTCCACACACACCTCCGTGACGGCCCAGTCATCACCCCGTCCACACACACCTCAGTGACGGCCCAGTCATCACCCCGTCCACACACACACACACACACACCTCCGTGACGGCCCAGTCATCAGCCCGTCCACACACACACCTCCGTGACGGCCCAGTCATCACCCCGTCCACACACACACACCTCCGTGACGGCCCAGTCATCACCCCGTCCACACACACCTCCGTGACGGCCCAGTCATCACCCCGTCCACACACACCTCCGTGACGGCCCAGTCATCACCCCGTCCACACACACACCTCCGTGACGGCCCAGTCATCACCCCGTCCACACACACACCTCCGTGACGGCCCAGTCATCAGCCCGTCCACACACACCTCCGTGACGGCCCAGTCATCACCCCGTCCACACACACCTCCGTGACGGCCCAGTCATCACCCCGTCCACACACACACACACACCTCCGTGACGGCCCAGTCATCAGCCCGTCCACACACACACCTCCGTGACGGCCCAGTCATCACCCCGTCCACACACACCTCCGTGACGGCCCAGTCATCACCCCGTCCACACACACCTCCGTGACGGCCCAGTCATCACCCCGTCCACACACACCTCCGTGACGGCCCAGTCATCACCCCGTCCACACACACCTCCGTGACGGCCCAGTCATCACCCCGTCCACACACACACACACACCTCCGTGACGGCCCAGTCATCAGCCCGTCCACACACACACCTCCGTGACGGCCCAGTCATCACCCGGTCCACACACACACCTCCGTGACGGCCCAGTCATCAGCCCGTCCACACACACACCTCCGTGACGGCCCAGTCATCACCCCGTCCACACACACCTCCGTGACGGCCCAGTCATCACCCCGTCCACACACACCTCCGTGACGGCCCAGTCATCAGCCCGTCCACACACACCTCCGTGACGGCCCAGTCATCACCCCGTACACACACACCTCCGTGACGGCCCAGTCATCACCCCATCCACACACACCTCCGTGACGGCCCAGTCATCACCCCGTCCACACACACCTCCGTGACGGCCCAGTCATCAGCCCGTCCACACACACCTCCGTGACGGCCCAGTCATCAGCCCGTCCACACACACCTCCGTGACGGCCCAGTCATCACCCCGTCCACACACACCTCCGTGACGGCCCAGTCATCACCCCGTCCACACACACCTCCGTGACGGCCCAGTCATCAGCCCGTCCACACACACCTCCGTGACGGCCCAGTCATCAGCCCGTCCACACACACCTCCGTGACGGCCCAGTCATCACCCCGTCCACACACACCTCCGTGACGGCCCAGTCATCACCCCGTCCACACACACCTCCGTGACGGCCCAGTCATCACCCCGTCCACACACACCTCCGTGACGGCCCAGTCATCACCCCGTCCACACACACACACACACCTCCGTGACGGCCCAGTCATCAGCCCGTCCACACACACACCTCCGTGACGGCCCAGTCATCACCCCGTCCACACACACACACCTCCGTGACGGCCCAGTCATCAGCCCGTCCACACACACACCTCCGTGACGGCCCAGTCATCACCCCGTCCACACACACCTCCGTGACGGCCCAGTCATCACCCCGTCCACACACACCTCCGTGACGGCCCAGTCATCACTCCGTCCACACACACCTCAGTGACGGCCCAGTCATCAGCCCGTCCACACACACCTCCGTGACGGCCCAGTCATCACCCCGTCCACACACACCTCCGTGACGGCCCAGTCATCACCCCGTCCACACACACCTCCGTGACGGCCCAGTCATCACCCCGTCCACACACACCTCCGTGACGGCCCAGTCATCACCCCGTCCACACACACACACACACACACCTCCGTGACGGCCCAGTCATCAGCCCGTCCACACACACACCTCCGTGACGGCCCAGTCATCACCCCGTCCACACACACCTCCGTGACGGCCCAGTCATCACCCCGTCCACACACACCTCCGTGACGGCCCAGTCATCACCCCGTCCACACACACACCTCCGTGACGGCCCAGTCATCACCCCGTCCACACACACCTCCGTGACGGCCCAGTCATCAGCCCGTCCACACACACCTCCGTGACGGCCCAGTCATCACCCCGTCCACACACACCTCCGTGACGGCCCAGTCATCACCCCGTCCACACACACCTCAGTGACGGCCCAGTCATCAGCCCGTCCACACACACCTCCGTGACGGCCCAGTCATCACCCCGTCCACACACACACCTCCGTGACGGCCCAGTCATCACTCCGTCCACACACACCTCCGTGACGGCCCAGTCATCACCCCGTCCACACACACCTCAGTGACGGCCCAGTCATCAGCCCGTCCACACACACCTCCGTGACGGCCCAGTCATCACCCCGTCCACACACACACCTCCGTGACGGCCCAGTCATCACTCCGTCCACACACACCTCCGTGACGGCCCAGTCATCACCCCGTCCACACACACCTCCGTGACGGCCCAGTCATCACCCTGTCCACACACACCTCAGTGACGGCCCAGTCATCAGCCCGTCCACACACACCTCCGTGACGGCCCAGTCATCACTCCGTCCACACACACCTCCGTGACGGCCCAGTCATCACCCCGTCCACACACACCTCCGTGACGGCCCAGTCATCACCCCGTCCACACACACCTCCGTGACGGCCCAGTCATCACCCCGTCCACACACACCTCCGTGACGGCCCAGTCATCACCCCGTCCACACACACCTCCGTGACGGCCCAGTCATCACTCCGTCCACACACACCTCCGTGACGGCCCAGCCATCACCCCGTCCACACACATGACACCTCCGTGACGGCCCAGTCATCACCCCGTCCACACACACCTCCGTGACGGCCCAGTCATCAGCCCGTCCACACACACCTCCGTGACGGCCCAGTCATCACCCCGTCCACACACACCTCCGTGACGGCCCAGTCATCACCCCGTCCACACACACCTCCGTGACGGCCCAGTCATCACCCCGTCCACACACACCTCCGTGACGGCCCAGTCATCACCCCGTCCACACACACACACACACCTCCGTGACGGCCCAGTCATCACTCCGTCCACACACACCTCCGTGACGGCCCAGTCATCACTCCGTCCACACACACCTCCGTGACGGCCCAGTCATCACTCCGTCCACACACACCTCCGTGACGGCCCAGTCATCACCCCGTCCACACACACACCTCCGTGACGGCCCAGTCATCACCCCGTCCACACACACCTCCGTGACGGCCCAGTCATCACCCCGTCCACACACACCTCCGTGACGGCCCAGTCATCACTCCGTCCACACACACCTCCGTGACGGCCCAGTCATCACCCCGTCCATCCACACACACACCTCCGTGACGGCCCAGTCATCACTCCGTCCACACACACCTCCGTGACGGCCCAGTCATCACCCGTCCACACACACCTCCGTGACGGCCCAGTCATCACCCCGTCCACACACACCTCCGTGACGGCCCAGTCATCACTCCGTCCACACACACCTCCGTGACGGCCCAGTCATCAGCCCGTCCACACACACCTCCGTGACGGCCCAGTCATCAGCCCGTCCACACACACCTCCGTGACGGCCCAGTCATCACCCCGTCCACACACACCTCCGTGACGGCCCAGTCATCACCCCGTCCACACACACCTCCGTGACGGCCCAGTCATCACCCCGTCCACACACACCTCCGTGACGGCCCAGTCATCACCCCGTCCACACACACACCTCCGTGACGGCCCAGTCATCACCCCGTCCACACACACACCTCCGTGACGGCCCAGTCATCAGCCCGTCCACACACACCTCCGTGACGGCCCAGTCATCACCCCGTCCACACACACCTCCGTGACGGCCCAGTCATCACCCCGTCCACACACACCTCCGTGACGGCCCAGTCATCACCCCGTCCACACACACCTCCGTGACGGCCCAGTCATCACCCCGTCCACACACACACACACCTCCGTGACGGCCCAGTCATCACTCCGTCCACACACACCTCCGTGACGGCCCAGTCATCAGCCCGTCCACACACACCTCCGTGACGGCCCAGTCATCACTCCCGTCCACACACACCTCAGTGACGGCCCAGTCATCAGCCCGTCCACACACACCCTTCGTGACGGCCCAGTCATCACCCCGTCCACACACACCTCCGTGACGGCCCAGTCATCACCCGTCCACACACACCTCCGTGACGGCCCAGTCATCACCCCGTCGACACACACACACACACCTCCGTGACGGCCCAGTCATCACTCCGTCCACACACACCTCCGTGACGGCCCAGTCATCACCCCGTCCACACACACCTCCGTGACGGCCCAGTCATCACCCCGTCCACACACACACACACACACCTCCGTGACGGCCCAGTCATCACCCCGTCCACACACACCTCCGTGACGGCCCAGTCATCACTCCGTCCACACACACCTCCGTGACGGCCCAGTCATCACCCCGTCCACACACACCTCCGTGACGGCCCAGTCATCACCCCGTCCACACACACACACCTCCGTGACGGCCCAGTCATCACCCCGTCCACACACACCTCAGTGACGGCCCAGTCATCACCCCGTCCACACACACCTCCGTGACGGCCCAGTCATCACCCCGTCCACACACACCTCCGTGACGGCCCAGTCATCACCCCGTCCACACACACCTCCGTGACGGCCCAGTCATCACCCCGTCCACACACACCTCCGTGACGGCCCAGTCATCAGCCCGTCCACACCACACCTCCGTGACGGCCCAGTCATCACCCGTCCACACACACCTCCGTGACGGCCCAGTCATCACCCCGTCCACACACACACCTCCGTGACGGCCCAGTCATCACCCCGTCCACACACACCTCCGTGACGGCCCAGTCATCACCCCGTCCACACACACACACACCTCCGTGACGGCCCAGTCATCACCCCGTCCACACACACCTCCGTGACGGCCCAGTCATCACCCCGTCCACACACACACCTCCGTGACGGCCCAGTCATCACTCCGTCCACACACACCTCCGTGACGGCCCAGTCATCACCCCGTCCACACACACACCTCCGTGACGGCCCAGTCATCACCCCGTCCACACACACCTCCGTGACGGCCCAGTCATCACCCCGTCCACACACACCTCCGTGACGGCCCAGTCATCACCCCGTCCACACACACCTCCGTGACGGCCCAGTCATCACCCCGTCCACACACACACCTCCGTGACGGCCAGTCATCACCCCGTCCACACACACCTCCGTGACGGCCCAGTCATCACCCCGTCCACACACACACACCTCAGTGACGGCCCAGTCATCACCCCGTCCACACACACCTCCGTGACGGCCCAGTCATCACTCCGTCCACACACACCTCCGTGACGGCCCAGTCATCACCCCGTCCACACACACACCTCCGTGACGGCCCAGTCATCACCCCGTCCACACACATGACACCTCAGTGACGGCCCAGTCATCACCCCGTCCACACACACCTCCGTGACGGCCCAGTCATCACTCCGTCCACACACACACCTCCGTGACGGCCCAGTCATCACCCCGTCCACACACACCTCCGTGACGGCCCAGTCATCACCCCGTCCACACACACCTCAGTGACGGCCCAGTCATCACTCCGTCCACACACACCTCCGTGACGGCCCAGTCATCAGCCCGTCCACACACACCTCCGTGACGGCCCAGTCATCACCCCGTCCACACACACCTCCGTGACGGCCCAGTCATCACCCCGTCCACACACACCTCCGTGACGGCCCAGTCATCACCCCGTCCACACACACCTCCGTGACGGCCCAGTCATCACCCCGTCCACACACACACACACACCTCAGTGACGGCCCAGTCATCACTCCGTCCACACACACCTCCGTGACGGCCCAGTCATCACCCCGTCCACACACACCTCCGTGACGGCCCAGTCATCACCCCGTCCACACACACCTCCGTGACGGCCCAGTCATCACTCCGTCCACACACACACCTCCGTGACGGCCCAGTCATCACTCCGTCCACACACACCTCAGTGACGGCCCAGTCATCACCCCGTCCACACACACACCTCCGTGACGGCCCAGTCATCACTCCGTCCACACACACCTCCGTGACGGCCCAGTCATCACCCCGTCCACACACACCTCAGTGACGGCCCAGTCATCACCCCGTCCACACACACCTCCGTGACGGCCCAGCCATCACCCCGTCCACACACATGACACCTCCGTGACGGCCCAGTCATCACCCCGTCCACACACACCTCCGTGACGGCCCAGTCATCAGCCCGTCCACACACACCTCCGTGACGGCCCAGTCATCACCCCGTCCACACACACCTCCGTGACGGCCCAGTCATCACCCCGTCCACACACACCTCCGTGACGGCCCAGTCATCACCCCGTCCACACACACCTCCGTGACGGCCCAGTCATCACCCCGTCCACACACACACACACACCTCCGTGACGGCCCAGTCATCACTCCGTCCACACACACCTCCGTGACGGCCCAGTCATCACTCCGTCCACACACACCTCCGTGACGGCCCAGTCATCACTCCGTCCACACACACCTCCGTGACGGCCCAGTCATCACCCCGTCCACACACACACCTCCGTGACGGCCCAGTCATCACCCCGTCCACACACACCTCCGTGACGGCCCAGTCATCACCCCGTCCACACACACCTCCGTGACGGCCCAGTCATCACTCCGTCCACACACACCTCCGTGACGGCCCAGTCATCACCCCGTCCACACACACACCTCCGTGACGGCCCAGTCATCACTCCGTCCACACACACCTCCGTGACGGCCCAGTCATCACCCCGTCCACACACACCTCCGTGACGGCCCAGTCATCACCCCGTCCACACACACCTCCGTGACGGCCCAGTCATCACTCCGTCCACACACACCTCCGTGACGGCCCAGTCATCAGCCCGTCCACACACACCTCCGTGACGGCCCAGTCATCAGCCCGTCCACACACACCTCCGTGACGGCCCAGTCATCACCCCGTCCACACACACCTCCGTGACGGCCCAGTCATCACCCCGTCCACACACACCTCCGTGACGGCCCAGTCATCACCCCGTCCACACACACCTCCGTGACGGCCCAGTCATCACCCCGTCCACACACACACCTCCGTGACGGCCCAGTCATCACCCCGTCCACACACACACCTCCGTGACGGCCCAGTCATCAGCCCGTCCACACACACCTCCGTGACGGCCCAGTCATCACCCCGTCCACACACACCTCCGTGACGGCCCAGTCATCACCCCGTCCACACACACCTCCGTGACGGCCCAGTCATCACCCCGTCCACACACACCTCCGTGACGGCCCAGTCATCACCCCGTCCACACACACACACACACCTCCGTGACGGCCCAGTCATCACTCCGTCCACACACACCTCCGTGACGGCCCAGTCATCAGCCCGTCCACACACACCTCCGTGACGGCCCAGTCATCACTCCGTCCACACACACCTCAGTGACGGCCCAGTCATCAGCCCGTCCACACACACCTCCGTGACGGCCCAGTCATCACCCCGTCCACACACACCTCCGTGACGGCCCAGTCATCACCCCGTCCACACACACCTCCGTGACGGCCCAGTCATCACCCCGTCCACACACACACACACACCTCCGTGACGGCCCAGTCATCACTCCGTCCACACACACCTCCGTGACGGCCCAGTCATCACCCCGTCCACACACACCTCCGTGACGGCCCAGTCATCACCCCGTCCACACACACACACACACCTCCGTGACGGCCCAGTCATCACCCCGTCCACACACACCTCCGTGACGGCCCAGTCATCACTCCGTCCACACACACCTCCGTGACGGCCCAGTCATCACCCCGTCCACACACACCTCCGTGACGGCCCAGTCATCACCCCGTCCACACACACACACCTCCGTGACGGCCCAGTCATCACCCCGTCCACACACACCTCAGTGACGGCCCAGTCATCACCCCGTCCACACACACACCTCCGTGACGGCCCAGTCATCACCCCGTCCACACACACCTCCGTGACGGCCCAGTCATCACCCCGTCCACACACACCTCCGTGACGGCCCAGTCATCACCCCGTCCACACACACCTCCGTGACGGCCCAGTCATCAGCCCGTCCACACACACCTCCGTGACGGCCCAGTCATCACTCCGTCCACACACACCTCCGTGACGGCCCAGTCATCACCCCGTCCACACACACACCTCCGTGACGGCCCAGTCATCACCCCGTCCACACACACCTCCGTGACGGCCCAGTCATCACCCCGTCCACACACACACACACACCTCCGTGACGGCCCAGTCATCACCCCGTCCACACACACCTCCGTGACGGCCCAGTCATCACCCCGTCCACACACACACCTCCGTGACGGCCCAGTCATCACTCCGTCCACACACACCTCCGTGACGGCCCAGTCATCACCCCGTCCACACACACACCTCCGTGACGGCCCAGTCATCACCCCGTCCACACACACCTCCGTGACGGCCCAGTCATCACCCCGTCCACACACACCTCCGTGACGGCCCAGTCATCACCCCGTCCACACACACACCTCCGTGACGGCCCAGTCATCACCCCGTCCACACACACCTCCGTGACGGCCCAGTCATCACCCCGTCCACACACACCTCCGTGACGGCCCAGTCATCACCCCGTCCACACACACACACCTCAGTGACGGCCCAGTCATCACCCCGTCCACACACACCTCCGTGACGGCCCAGTCATCACTCCGTCCACACACACCTCCGTGACGGCCCAGTCATCACCCCGTCCACACACACACCTCCGTGACGGCCCAGTCATCACCCCGTCCACACACATGACACCTCAGTGACGGCCCAGTCATCACCCCGTCCACACACACCTCCGTGACGGCCCAGTCATCACTCCGTGTGACGGCCCAGTCATCACCCCGTCCACACACACACACACACCTCCGTGACGGCCCAGTCATCAGCCCGTCCACACACACACCTCCGTGACGGCCCAGTCATCACCCCGTCCACACACACCTCCGTGACGGCCCAGTCATCACCCCGTCCACACACACCTCCGTGACGGCCCAGTCATCACCCCGTCCACACACACCTCCGTGACGGCCCAGTCATCACCCCGTCCACACACACCTCCGTGACGGCCCAGTCATCACCCCGTCCACACACACACACACACCTCCGTGACGGCCCAGTCATCAGCCCGTCCACACACACACCTCCGTGACGGCCCAGTCATCACCCGGTCCACACACACACACCTCCGTGACGGCCCAGTCATCAGCCCGTCCACACACACACCTCCGTGACGGCCCAGTCATCACCCCGTCCACACACACCTCCGTGACGGCCCAGTCATCACCCCGTCCACACACACCTCCGTGACGGCCCAGTCATCAGCCCGTCCACACACACCTCCGTGACGGCCCAGTCATCACCCCGTCCACACACACCTCCGTGACGGCCCAGTCATCACCCCGTCCACACACACCTCCGTGACGGCCCAGTCATCACCCCGTCCACACACACCTCCGTGACGGCCCAGTCATCAGCCCGTCCACACACACCTCCGTGACGGCCCAGTCATCAGCCCGTCCACACACACCTCCGTGACGGCCCAGTCATCACCCCGTCCACACACACCTCCGTGACGGCCCAGTCATCACCCCGTCCACACACACCTCCGTGACGGCCCAGTCATCAGCCCGTCCACACACACCTCCGTGACGGCCCAGTCATCAGCCCGTCCACACACACCTCCGTGACGGCCCAGTCATCACCCCGTCCACACACACCTCCGTGACGGCCCAGTCATCACCCCGTCCACACACACCTCCGTGACGGCCCAGTCATCACCCCGTCCACACACACCTCCGTGACGGCCCAGTCATCACCCCGTCCACACACACACCTCCGTGACGGCCCAGTCATCACCCCGTCCACACACACACCTCCGTGACGGCCCAGTCATCAGCCCGTCCACACACACCTCCGTGACGGCCCAGTCATCACCCCGTCCACACACACCTCCGTGACGGCCCAGTCATCACCCCGTCCACACACACCTCCGTGACGGCCCAGTCATCACCCCGTCCACACACACCTCCGTGACGGCCCAGTCATCACCCCGTCCACACACACACACACACCTCCGTGACGGCCCAGTCATCACTCCGTCCACACACACCTCCGTGACGGCCCAGTCATCAGCCCGTCCACACACACCTCCGTGACGGCCCAGTCATCACTCCGTCCACACACACCTCAGTGACGGCCCAGTCATCAGCCCGTCCACACACACCTCCGTGACGGCCCAGTCATCACCCCGTCCACACACACCTCCGTGACGGCCCAGTCATCACCCCGTCCACACACACCTCCGTGACGGCCCAGTCATCACCCCGTCCACACACACACACACACACCTCCGTGACGGCCCAGTCATCACTCCGTCCACACACACCTCCGTGACGGCCCAGTCATCACCCCGTCCACACACACCTCCGTGACGGCCCAGTCATCACCCCGTCCACACACACACACACACCTCCGTGACGGCCCAGTCATCACCCCGTCCACACACACCTCCGTGACGGCCCAGTCATCACTCCGTCCACACACACCTCCGTGACGGCCCAGTCATCACCCCGTCCACACACACCTCCGTGACGGCCCAGTCATCACCCCGTCCACACACACACACCTCCGTGACGGCCCAGTCATCACCCCGTCCACACACACCTCAGTGACGGCCCAGTCATCACCCCGTCCACACACACACCTCCGTGACGGCCCAGTCATCACCCCGTCCACACACACCTCCGTGACGGCCCAGTCATCACCCCGTCCACACACACCTCCGTGACGGCCCAGTCATCACCCCGTCCACACACACCTCCGTGACGGCCCAGTCATCAGCCCGTCCACACACACCTCCGTGACGGCCCAGTCATCACTCCGTCCACACACACCTCCGTGACGGCCCAGTCATCACCCCGTCCACACACACACCTCCGTGACGGCCCAGTCATCACCCCGTCCACACACACCTCCGTGACGGCCCAGTCATCACCCCGTCCACACACACACACACACACACCTCCGTGACGGCCCAGTCATCACCCCGTCCACACACACCTCCGTGACGGCCCAGTCATCACCCCGTCCACACACACACCTCCGTGACGGCCCAGTCATCACTCCGTCCACACACACCTCCGTGACGGCCCAGTCATCACCCCGTCCACACACACACCTCCGTGACGGCCCAGTCATCACCCCGTCCACACACACCTCCGTGACGGCCCAGTCATCACCCCGTCCACACACACCTCCGTGACGGCCCAGTCATCACCCCGTCCACACACACCTCCGTGACGGCCCAGTCATCACCCCGTCCACACACACCTCCGTGACGGCCCAGTCATCACCCCGTCCACACACACCTCCGTGACGGCCCAGTCATCACCCCGTCCACACACACACACCTCAGTGACGGCCCAGTCATCACCCCGTCCACACACACCTCCGTGACGGCCCAGTCATCACTCCGTCCACACACACCTCCGTGACGGCCCAGTCATCACCCCGTCCACACACACACCTCCGTGACGGCCCAGTCATCACCCCGTCCACACACATGACACCTCAGTGACGGCCCAGTCATCACCCCGTCCACACACACCTCCGTGACGGCCCAGTCATCACTCCGTCCACACACACACCTCCGTGACGGCCCAGTCATCACCCCGTCCACACACACCTCCGTGACGGCCCAGTCATCACCCCGTCCACACACACCTCAGTGACGGCCCAGTCATCACTCCGTCCACACACACCTCCGTGACGGCCCAGTCATCAGCCCGTCCACACACACCTCCGTGACGGCCCAGTCATCACCCCGTCCACACACACCTCCGTGACGGCCCAGTCATCACCCCGTCCACACACACCTCCGTGACGGCCCAGTCATCACCCCGTCCACACACACCTCCGTGACGGCCCAGTCATCACCCCGTCCACACACACACACACACCTTAGTGACGGCCCAGTCATCACTCCGTCCACACACACCTCCGTGACGGCCCAGTCATCACCCCGTCCACACACACCTCCGTGACGGCCCAGTCATCACCCCGTCCACACACACCTCCGTGACGGCCCAGTCATCACTCCGTCCACACACACACCTCCGTGACGGCCCAGTCATCACTCCGTCCACACACACCTCAGTGACGGCCCAGTCATCACCCCGTCCACACACACACCTCCGTGACGGCCCAGTCATCACTCCGTCCACACACACCTCCGTGACGGCCCAGTCATCACCCCGTCCACACACACCTCAGTGACGGCCCAGTCATCACTCCGTCCACACACACCTCCGTGACGGCCCAGTCATCACCCCGTCCACACACACCTCCGTGACGGCCCAGTCATCACTCCGTCCACACACACACCTCCGTGACGGCCCGACGGTCACCCCCCAGCCCCCGTCCACGAATCGCAGGCTCCCTTCACCATCACGTCACCCCGGAGTAGAAATCCCTTTACCCAGCTCGATCACGTGTTAAAAGCACGAACTTTACCGAAGGATGACGACATAATTTGAGTACATAGAGCAGTACCCATCCGTTCCACAGATTCAGCCATTCTTATTGTTTGGTCAAATGCACCTGATGTGGCGAAAATATTTGTATAAGTGGAAAATTTGAGATATTAAAGTTAACCCTGCAAATCGAAAGAAAGGATTTCTTTTACCATAGGGGACAAAATGTCATAGTATTTTTTTTTAAAGAAAATGAAATCCCTTTATCTTTTTACTGACAGATGCTAACAAACAGGCATTGTTTATTGCGGTGCGCGGGGAGGGTACAGAACATTAGGCTGGTATCATTACATATCTACCTCCTGATTTCCTGCCATGCTGCTAATAACAAATGTGGG
Source organism: Chirona hameri (assembly GCA_036785665.1). Classification (NCBI taxonomy): domain Eukaryota; kingdom Metazoa; phylum Arthropoda; class Thecostraca; order Balanomorpha; family Balanidae; genus Chirona; species Chirona hameri. The sequence goes on along the minus strand of JAXIVJ010001504.1, from coordinate 33,556 downwards.
ACGGTCTTAAAACCGGACATGTGCCAAGTATGTCGATATTTCTGAAGATAAATGACAAGTATCGCCGCGCCATAAACGCCTTTGTTATTTGCTACCATATTGCAAAATATTGATGTAAAATGCTCTGACGTCACCCCGGGAGTCGTTTCTCCCTTGTGGGTAAACCTTATTGGTAAAGGAATCTTGGGTCACCACCGCCCACAAGGACACCAACTGACTGCTTGTCATACTTCATCGTCACCTCTTGGCTTATCTGTCACCTAGTGATGGCTTTGCATTTTAGTAGACCAAACATCGAAACTTTCTGCCACATATAGCCTTAACGAGCATATTTTGTACGCCAGTTTGCCTCCTTGTTACATCCTGTCTGGCGCCCTGCGGCATGCCCCCCCCCCCCCATTGAAGCGCCCTGTCCTGTCTGGCGCCCTGCGGCATGCCCCCCCCCCCCCCCATTGAAGCGCCCTGTCCTGCCTGGCGCCCTGCGGCATGCCCCCCCCCCCATTGAAGCGCCCTGTCCTGTCTGGCGCCCTGCGGTATGCCCCCCCCCCCCATTGAAACGCCCTTTCCTGTCTAGCCCCCTGTGGTATGCCCCCCCCCCCCCCCATTGAAGCACCCTGTCCTGTCTGGCGCCCTGTGGTATGCCCCCCATTGAAGCGCCCTCTCCTGTCTGGCTCCCTGTGGTATGTCCCCCCCCCCCATTGAAACGCCCTGTCCTGTCTGGCGTCCTGCGGTATGCCCCCCCCCCCCCATTGAAGCGCCTGTCCTGTCTGGCGCATTGCGGTATACCCCCCTCCCCCCCCATTGAAGCGCCCTTTCCTGTCTAGCCCCCTGTGGTATGCCCCCCCCCCCCCCATTGAAGCGCCCTGTCCTGTCTGGCGCCCTGTGGTATGCCCCCCCCCCCTCATTGACGCGCCCTCTCCTGTCTGGCGCCCTGTGGTATGTCCCCCCCCCCCCCCATTGAAGCGTCCTGTCCTGTCTGGCGCCCTGTGGTATGCCCCCCCCCCCATTGAAGCGCCCTTTCCTGTCTAACCCCCTGTGGTATGTCCCCCCCATTAAAGCGCCCTGTCCTGTCTGGCGCCCTGTGGTATGCCCGACCCCCCACCCCCCCATTGAAGCGCCCTGTCCTGTCTGGCGCCCTGTGGTATGCCCCCCCCCATTGAAGCGCCCTTTCCTGTCTAACCCCCTGTGGTATGTCCCCCCCCCCCATTAAAGCGCCCTGTCCTGTCTGGCGCCCTGTGGTATGCCCCCCCCCCCCCATTGAAGCGCCCTTTCCTGTCTAGCCCCCTGCGGTATGCCCCCCCCCCCCCATTGAAGCACCCTGTCCTGTCTGGCCCCCTGTGGTATGTCCCCCCCCCCCATTGAAGCGCCCTGTCCTGTCTGGCGCCCTGCGGTATGTCCGATCCCCCATTGAAGCGCCCTGTCCTGTCTGGCGCCCTGCGGTATGTCCGACCCCCCCCCCCCCCATTGAAGCGCCCTGTCCTGTATGGCGCCCTGCGGTATGCCCGATCCCCCCCCCCCCCCCCATTGAAGCGCCCTGTCCTGTCTGGCGCCCTGCGGTATGTCCGATCCCCCATTGAAGCGCCCTGTCCTGTCTGGCGCCCTGCGGTATGTCCGACCCCCCCCCCCCCCCATTGAAGCGCCCTGTCCTGTATGGCGCCCTGCGGTATGCCCGATCCCCCCCCCCCCCCATTGAAGCGCCCTGTCCTGTCTGGCGCCCTGCGGTATGTCCGACCCCCCCCCCCCCCCCCATTGAAGCGCCCTGTCCTGTCTGGCGCCCTGCGGTATGTCCGACCCCCCTCTCTTCCCACCGTCACATTATGTCAGTGATCGACCGCTCACACGGCTGGTCGGCTACCAGGGGCCATTGGGCGGGGTTGATGACCTGTCCCGCCGGCACCTGCACCGCAGTGCCGGAGTGCCGGCAATCATCGGTCTCCGACAGAGCCCCGGGCGAGCCGTCGATAGGTCGGCACCTGCACCGCAGTGCCGGAGTGCCGGCAATCATCGGTCCCCGACAGAGTCCCGGGCGAGCCGTCGATAGGTCGGCACCTGCACCGCAGTGCCGGAGTGCCGGCAATCATCGGTCTCCGACAGAGCCCCGGGCGAGCCGTCGATAGGTCGGCACCTGCACCGCAGTGCCGGAGTGCCGGCAATCATCGGTCCCCGACAGAGCCCCGGGCGAGCCGTCGATAGGCCGGCACCTGCACCGCAGTGCCGGAGTGCCGGCAATCATCGGTCTCCGACAGAGCCCCGGGCGAGCCGTCGATAGGTCGGCACCTGCACCGCAGTGTCGGAGTGCCGGCAATCATCGGTCTCCGACAGAGCCCCGGGCGAGCCGTCGATAGGTCGGCACCTGCACCGCAGTGCCGGAGTGCCGGCAATCATCGGTCTCCGACAGAGCCCCGGGCGAGCCGTCGATAGGTCGGCACCTGCACCGCAGTGCCGGAGTGCCAGGAATCATCGGTCTCCGACAGAGCCCCGGGCGAGCCGTCGATAGGTCGGCACCTGCACCGCAGTGCCGGAGTGCCAGGAATCATCGGTCTCCGACAGAGCCCCGGGCGAGCCGTCGATAGGTCGGCACCTGCACCGCAGTGCCGGAGTGCCAGGAATCATCGGTCCCCGACAGAGCCCCGGGCGAGCCGTCGATAGGTCGGCACCTGCACCGCAGTGCCGGAGTGCCAGGAATCATCGGTCCCCGACAGAGCCCCGGGCGAGCCGTCGATAGGCCGGCACCTGCACCGCAGTGCCGGAGTGCCAGGAATCATCGGTCCCCGACAGAGCCCCGGGCGAGCCGTCGATAGGCTAACCATGGGGAGCGGTCGGTTAGCGGCGGTCCTCGTTTCGTTTGGGGCGGCAGTGTGTGTGTGTGTGTGTGTGTTTAGAGCAGAGGGTGGCTATTGCCACGTCCGAGAGTCGCCTTCCTGGTCTGGAATGTGGGGTGGGCGAGTGCCGGTGGGTGGGTGGATTGTGATCGGATCTATACTGTCCGGCAGTCAGCAGTGGTCGGTACCGGCCGGGCAATGGCCATATGGCGAGGTAAGTTGTCACGCAAACTGCGCCACTCGGCATGGCAATGGGGTGTTGGTGTGATACATATGTTGTTTGTATCTACCATCTGACCTACGTTCTTTCCCATTGCCAGGTGCGGAGAGGTATTCAATTGCTGTGTTAATATGGGAATAGCATTTGTATCGTTCAAATACGTATTATTTCAATCATCCATTGTGCCGAATGTCTGAGCTGAATTGTCGATGGCTTAATTGAACATGGTCTTGAAGTTTGCACTATATTAAACCTGTAAAACAGCACCGTGCAGTAAACTAAATGGGTAAATGTAATGGTGGACAAATACATTGAGTCTGAATACACCGAACTCATGGATGAACAAACTAAGTTATTGCGGATCGGACGATTTTTAAAGACGATTGTTCTATACTGACCAAACACCATTTGGGTTGATAATTGGGCATTGCCCCTAATGTGTGCGCGACTAGGTCCCACAACATTACCATGACAGCCATGTTTGTTTCAGGACGAGGCCCTGGGCAGCTACATCCTGAGCAGCATCAAGAACATCGACCGGTGACGGGCGGGCGGCGGACCACCTGTCCTGTGTGGACTCCCTCACCCTGTCCTCATCACACCACCCACCGACCCATCGACCGGTGACGGGCGGGCGGCGGACCACCTGTCCTGTGTGGACCCCGTCACCCTGTCCTCATCACACCACCCACCGACCCATCGACCGGTGACGGGCGGGCGGCGGACCACCTGTCCTGTGTGGACCCCGTCACCCTGTCCTCATCACACCACCCACCGGCCGATCCGCATCGACCGGCTAGCGGCAGCGGCAGTACGCCGTCTTGGCGCTGTGGCTGTTGTCCCGCCGGGGGTCTGTTCACGAACTGTGCTGTGCCCCGCCGGGGGTCTGTTCACGAACTGTGTTGTGTCCCGCTGGGGGTCTGTTCACGAACTGTGATGTGTACGTATAAACCATACCGCTGGCTCAGAGTGGCTGATAGTAATCTGTACGCGTACGTACTCCTAGTCGATCAACGCGGCCCGAACACAACTGGCCGTAACGACGTTACCCAGAATCAGCAGGATACCGTGAATCTTCCTGATGCCGGCCTGTTGACGGCCAACTGTCGCCGTGGTGACCTCACATCGCTGACGTCACGGTGATGAAAGTGTGACGGTGATGCTGCCTCAGCGGGAAAGCGTGACTAGCGGCCGGCCTGGCTCCCCGGGTGTCGTCACCGTGACCACCGTCACACAGTGGAGCCATCCAGCGGCCGTCCGGCCAGCCTGCTTATCGCTGGCCGTGCTGTCCGCCATCCAGCGGCCGTCCGGCCCGCCTGCTTATGGCTGGCCGTGCTGTCCGCCCTCCAGCGGCCGTCCGGCCCGCCTGCTTATGGCTGGCCGTGCTGTCCGCCATCCAGCGGCCGTCCGGCCCGCCTGCTTATGGCTGGCCGTGCTGTCCGCCCTCCAGCGGCCGTCCGGCCCGCCTGCTTATGGCTGGCCGTGCTGTCCGCCCTCCAGCGGCCGTCCGGCCCGCCTGCTTATGGCTGGCCGTGCTGTCCGCCATCCAGCGGCCGTCCGGCCCGCCTGCTTATGGCTGGCCGTGCTGTCCGCCCTCCAGCGGCCGTCCGGCCCGCCTGCTTATGGCTGGCCGTGCTGTCCGCCCTCCAGCGGCCGCCCGGCCCGCCTGCTTATGGCTGGCCGTGCTGTCCGCCCGACGGCGACGGTGGAGAGCTGGGGTGACGACACCGATGCTGTTTAACGATGCTCCGGCCTGCTGTTTCGCCGGTCCCACGGGAGGGTCCCTGGAGGGTCCCGGTCCCACGGGAGGGTCCCTGGAGGGTCCCGGTCCCACGGGAGGGTCCCTGGAGGGTCCCGGTCCCACGGGAGGGTCCCTGGAGGGTCCCGGTCTCACGGGAGGGTCCCTGGAGGGTCCCGGTCCCACGGGAGCGTCCCTGGAGGGTCCCGGTCCCACAGGAGGGTCCCTGGAGGGTCCCGGTCCCACGGGAGCGTCCCTGGAGGGTCCCGGTCCCACGGGAGGGTCCCTGGAGGGTCCCGGTCCCACGGGAGCGTCCCTGGAGGGTCCCGGTCCCACGGGAGGGTCCCTGGAGGGTCCCGGTCCCACGGGAGGGTCCCTGGAGGGTCCCGGTCCCACGGGAGGGTCCCTGGAGGGTCCCGGTCCCACGGGAGGGTCCCTGGAGGGTCCCGGTCCCACGGGAGCGTCCCTGGAGGGTCCCGGTCCCACGGGAGCGTCCCTGGAGGGTCCCTGGAGGGTCCCGGTCCCACGGGAGCGTCCCTGGAGGGTCCCGGTCCCACGGGAGCGTCCCTGGAGGGTCCCGGTCCCACGGGAGCGTCCCTGGAGGGTCCCGGTCCCACGGGAGCGTCCCTGGAGGGTCCCGGTCCCACGGGAGCGTCCCTGGAGGGTCCCGGAGTGGGACAAAACACAGCGGTGCCATGTTTTGCAGCGGCGCACCGGTACACAGCTGATGTTATATTGCGCTCCGGTCGGTTTTAGTTGCTGGTGGTTGACTTGTGATGCTCCGGTATTGTTGTGCCCTGGCCTATGATGAGGCGTCGACTATGACCTCGGCTTAGTACAGGGGACGGTACGGAGTAGCAGCGTGGCTGTGTCGTTACTATGACCTCGGCTTAGTACAGGGGACGGTACGGAGTAGCAGCGTGGCTGTGTCGTTACTATGACCTCGGCTTAGTACAGGGGACGGTACGGAGTAGCAGCGTGGCTGTGTCGTTACTATGACCTCGGCTTAGTACAGGGGACGGTACGGAGTAGCAGCGTGGCTGTGTCGTTACTATGACCGGCTTAGTACAGGGGACGGTACGGAGTAGCAGCGTGGCGGTGTCGTTACTATGACCTCGGCTTAGTACAGGGGACGGTACGGAGTAGCAGCGTGGCGGTGTCGTTACTATGACCTCGGCTTAGTACAGGGGACGGTACGGAGTAGCAGCGTGGCTGTGTCGTTACTATGACCTCGGCTTAGTACAGGGGACGGTACGGAGTAGCAGCGTGGCTGTGTCGTTACTATGACCTCGGCTTAGTACAGGGGACGGTACGGAGTAGCAGCGTGGCTGTGTCGTTACTATGACCTCGGCTTAGTACAGGGGACGGTACGGAGTAGCAGCGTGGCTGTGTCGTTACTATGACCTCGGCTTAGTACAGGGGACGGTACGGAGTAGCAGCGTGGCGGTGTCGTTACTATGACCTCGGCTTAGTACAGGGGACGGTACGGAGTAGCAGCGTGGCTGTGTCGTTACTATGACCTCGGCTTAGTACAGGGGACGGTACGGAGTAGCAGCGTGGCTGTGTCGTTACTATGACCTCGGCTTAGTACAGGGGACGGTACGGAGTAGCAGCGTGGCTGTGTCGTTATGCTGGCTTGCAATACACTGTGTGATCATTTCTTACTCCCGTGGGTCTTACTTCCGGCCTGAGGTGTTGAACTGCGCTGTTGGACGCTCTGTTGGCGTTTAAAGTCCCCGTAAACGCCTACAACTGGCATTATGGCTGTATTATAAATGCTGTGAATACACATGAGTGTGCTGCCAAATTACTGTCCTCGTGTATACGACATGGGGATTACGCTCGACATAATGACTACAGGGTGCAGACCTGGTGTGGATGTTTTGCGGTACATACATTTTTCAGCAAGGCCAAACTCGCAGCTGTTGCGAAATGTGTGTCGAGATATTGAGCCCCAGCCAGACTGGTTATTGATTCGACACTGATTGAATCGATTGGAATCGTTCAATCAAAATTCATTGAATCAAAACATAATTGATTCACCACCAGATCTTTTGATTCATGAATCGTGATTGAATCAAAACCCGCATCAAATCGAGGCTGATTGAATCAAAAGATTAAACGATTCAAGTACACTGGTAAATTGTGCAAATGCATGCAGTCACAGTGGCTACATTCATTTATACTGAAATACTATTGCTGTAACAATGTTTTAATGATCATATATATGCATGTTTCCATTTTTATTGATTTGACATAAATTCACCTCATATATCTCAATGTTGAATCAAATGTGAATCGATTAAAATATTTGTTTTAATTCTTTGAATCGGATGGAATAAATTCTCAAAATTGTATCCGTGAATTGAACGGTGATTGAATCATTCAGATTCCAAAATGAATAATGATTGAATCGTTCCAAAAAAGTTGAATCAATAACCAGTTTGGCCCCAGCAGACGTGTTCGGCGAGTGGCTAACGCCGACTTCTGACGTGTGCTGTTAACCATCACTCGGCGAGTGGCTAACGCCGACTTCTGACGTGTGCTGTTAACCATCACTCGGCGAGTGGCTAACGCCGACTTCTGACGTGTGCTGTTAACCATCACTCGGCGAGTGGCTAACGCCGACTTCTGACGTGTGCTGTTAACCATCACTCGGCGAGTGGCTAACGCCGACTTCTGACGTGTGCTGTTAACCATCACTCGGCGAGTGGCTAACGCCGACTTCTGACGTGTGCTGTTAACCATCACTCGGCGAGTGGCTAACGCCGACTTCTGACGTGTGCTGTTAACCATCACTCGGCGAGTGGCTAACGCCGACTTCTGACGTGTGCTGTTAACCATCACTCGGCGAGTGGCTAACGCCGACTTCTGACGTGTGCTGTTAACCATCACTCGGCGAGTGGCTAACGCCGACTTCTGACGTGTGCTGTTAACCATCACTCGGCGAGTGGCTAACGCCGACTTCTGACGTGTGCTGTTAACCATCGCACTCCTGCATATCGCGGCGACAACGCGACCTTAATGAAAAGGTGAGTGTTCTATTGCGACATTATCTGGGCACAATAATTAATATCTGAAGTTGCAGTTTGCTCTGGCATCGTCATCACCGGCAATAGCCTTTAAAAATGGTACAATTAGATACAATCATTGAATAGAAATGCAGCTGTAACTTGCCATTTCTATTTTATTTCTACTTGTCTGCTATTGTCTGCAGGTGCACTAAGCTTACGAAACCCATACGTTCTGTGGTTTCGGGTGTGGCGCTGCCGCTGAATACGGTCACGCCCCACTCATCACGACTGCCTTTGTGATCACGTATCGAGGTGCTGCCGTGTGGTCCGGACGTGGCCGTGAGTTTCCGCCTGGCGGGACGGTCGTCAGTGGTCCGGGGATAATAGCGGTCCGGAGCGGCGGCAGCGGACCGGGACGCTCCGCCGCCGCCGCCGCAAGGAGCGCAGCTGCGGTCTCAGTTCACAGTCGGCCTGCGCTGCTGTCCCAGATACGTGGTCCGACGACAGCAGCGGGGCGCCTCAGTTGGTCACCGAGTCGGGCACGGCTGCCGGCGTCCGTGGAGCGAGCTGGGACGTCTGCGGAGCGAGCCGAGACCTGGGTGGACGCGGGAATCTCCGGCTGGACTCTGGTGACGGTCGGGAGCTGGACGCTGGACGCTGGGCGCTGGACTCTGGACTCTGAACGCTGGACGCTGGACGCTGGACTCTGGACTCGGGACGCTGGACGCTGGACTCTGGACGCTGGACGCTGGACGCTGGACGCTGGACGCTGGACGCTGGACGCTGGACGCTGGACGCTGGACGCTGGACGCTGGTGACGACGCAGCCTAGTGTAGTGTTAAGTGTATGAGCTACGGTGGCGAGCTGTCGGGGAAGCGGCGCTACTCGGCGTTCGTGAGGACCGATCACAAGAGGGAGCGTTCTCAGCAGGTGCCTGCACCTCCCCTGGAGCCGGAGCCGAGGAGTCGCCGTGTCTCGCCTGAGGCCGTGATCCATCAGTACGGTATGGCAAAGCAGGTGGTGGACCCGGGCCGCGGCGAGCTGGGAGCTGCGACCAACGGCGGGCACCAGGTCACCAGCGGCACCAACAACGGCACCAGCAGCGCTACCGATGGTGCGTCACCAGTCATACGGCAGCTGGACGACATCGAAACAGCGGTGAGCACGCTGGGATGATTTTGTCTGCAGTGTATTTTAGCTGTAATTGGTATCTATTATCTAATTGAAGCGTTTTCGACTTTGGTATTTGTCATATTTCCATTGGTCTACACTTCGAACAACGGTACTTTGGTTACATGGAAGATTTTGAAGCTATGTGACCCTCTGTGTAATGTCTATGGTACCTAATGTTGAAATGGTTGGATCATATCTTTCAAGGCACAGCAATTGTATTGCTGTGCAGGGGACATTTGAGTTCGTGTGATATAATTTGGCATCTACTCTACTGCCCGTTCGTATTACCTACAAATTCCTGCTGAGAAACCAGGCGTGACGCAGAATGCCAGGCAATCTTTATTAAAACATTGCTATGCTGTCGGTACTTCGGCAGCGACCAGTTCTCTAAAAAAGAGGTAATGCTGATTTTCAACACGATTCTTCCATGAAGCGCGATTCCACGAAGCGTATCATTCTCTTCTCGAGGAATGCGATGGGGGAGGTTTGCATTGTGTGTACCCTGTTTCCCGAGCTACAAATATGCACGCATTATTTAGTCATTCCTTTCCATTGCCAGGCATTGCTGAACGTGTGGCAGTGTGTGCATGTCGGTCGCCATGGCACCGGTATGCCGCCGGTTCTGTGAACATTCTGCGAGTCTGCGTGTGGGCTGTGCGTTCGTATGCCGCCGTCCCATTCACCTTTGTTTGGGTCCCCGGCGCTGTAGTGAGGCTGTACTGAGAACCAAGTCGTCGTCAGCTCGCCTCGCGGGCCACCGAGGCGCCCAGGTGCCAAACGCTCGATAGCTCGGTCACGGGGATCATGGTACCAAAGGTCATTAGCTGTTCCTCGTGCTACAAATTTGACTCATTTGTTGCGTTTTCTGAGGTCCAAAAAGGATTACAAATCATTATAATCTTTGATGGCTTTCGAATGGCTGGCAACGACAGGAACGTGCCCCACTTCAGCCGTGCAGTTCATTCACCAATTGGCAGGCTCCAGTCGATATGTCCGCATCGACAACGCACATTACCCTCCCCCGCCTCCCGGCGCCGGGTGTGTGACGTCACCATTGATTGATGACGTCACTGGGCGCCGGTTCCGGGGACCAATCAGCAGTCGCGTGCCTGATCGGGCCGCCGGCGGCGCCGCGGGCCACTCGCCGTTTGTCGTCGGTACCGACACCTCCGCCGTCGACGACGAGTCTGTGAACGGGGTCCGGGTCTGGCGTGCTGCCAATCCTCTCAAGCTGCGAGCGAGCCGAACCAAAGCGACTGTCCCTTCGAATCGTATCTGGCTTCTGGCTCGTCTGGCGACGGCCGGTAGAGCCCGACTGAGCGGCTCTGGTGGACCCGGGACCCCTGTCTGTGAGCCGGCCGGCCCGACGGCGGGCCCTGAACCGCGGCCACGTCGAGCCCGCGGGCTCCAGGTCAGGTCGGGTCACCCGGCCACAGGCGTCTGCCGCCGCTGCGCACCGGAGGCTCGCTCGAGGCGATCCCTGTTCACAGTATGGCGGCCGGCAGGGTGGCCGACGTCGACTATGCCGAGCCGGTGAGTGGCATGTGGGAGGCAGTATGCCGGCCGGCAGGGTGGCCGACGTCGACTATGTCGAGCCGGTGAGTGGCAGGTGGAAGGCGAAGTGCAGTTAGCGGCTTACTTAGCTGCTGAGCCGTTAGAGTTGACAGTTGTGGTCTAGTTATTGGATGACGTCATGGGTGCATTGCACTGAACTCGGTCCACCGCGTTTCGTATGCGGTGGTCCCAATGATGACAATTGGGCGCGTCGATCATACGAGTGTTCGATGTGAAAGGCGATAATTGGCTAAAATGACAACTTGCTGTCGCATGAAATATAATTTAGTGCTCTGACTGCATACTGGAGACATTTGTTTACGCTATTCTGAACTTATTTTGTTCTGAGATTAGGATTCCTTGCTAATCGGGGATTATTGCACGAACACCGTTCCGTACCTACCCAATTCCTGCCTGCCAGCATGTTTAGGGTGTCCCGTTGGACGACAGAATTACGACTCGGAAATCTTTACGTGGCGTCAAGTCCCGACGCAGATTTGCCGCTTTGTAAAGGCCGCGGCCAGTGCCGCCGACCGCAGGTCGTGGCTCAGCTGACGGCAAATAGCACGAGTGAGGATGCGAAATGGACGTTCGATTATGTTGATTGTTTGGTGTAATAACTGAAACGGTTTTGAAGGTGCATGTTTGTCAGCTGACATTTGGAATAAACTGCAGATGCTTTGCTGTACCGACATGCATCCCTTTGCCGCTCCCGCTCCCACTTAGCATCTGCAAGACCACCAGGCAGTGTCTGGTGTCAGTGTTTGGTGTCAGTGTCTGGTGTCAGTGTCTGGTGGCAGTGTCTGGTGGCAGTGTCTGGTGTCAGTGTCTGGTGACAGTGTCTGGTGGCAGTGTCTGGTGTCAGTTCTGGTGTCAGTGTCTGGTGACAGTGTCTGGTGACAGTGTCTGGTGTCAGTGTCTGGTGTCAGTGTCTGGTGGCGGTGTCTGGTGGCAGTGTCTGGTGGCAGTGTCTGGTGGCAGTGTCTGGTGGCGGTGTCAGTGTCTGGTGTCAGTGTCTGGTGTCAGTGTCTGGTGTCAGTGTCTGGTGTCAGTGTCTGGTGACAGTGTCTGGTGACAGTGTCTGGTGGTAGTGTCTGGTGGCAGTGTCTGGTGTCAGTGTCTGGTGGCGGTGTCAGTGTCTGGTGTCAGTGTCTGGTGTCAGTGGCTGGTGTCAGTGTCTGGTGACAGTGTCTGGTGACAGTGTCTGGTGACAGTGTCTGGTGGCGGTGTCTGGTGGCAGTGTCTGGTGGCAGTGTCTGGTGGCGGTGTCAGTGTCTGGTGACAGTGTCTGGTGACAGTGTCTGGTGTCAGTGTCTGGTGGCAGTTCTGGTGTCAGTGTCTGGTGTCAGTGTCTGGTGTCAGTGTCTGGTGGCAGTTCTGGTGGCAGTTCTGGTGGCAGTGTCTAGTGGCAGTGTCTGGTGGTAGTTATGGTGGCAGTGTCTGGTGTCAGTGTCTGGTGTTAGTGTCTGATGGCAGTTCTGGTGGCAGTGTCTGGTGTCAGTGTCTGGTGGCAGTTCTGGTGGCAGTTCTGGTGGCAGTTCTGGTGGCAGTTCTGGTGGCGGTGTCTGGTGGTAGTGTCTGGTGACAGTGTCTGGTGACAGTGTCTGGTGACAGTGTCTGGTGGCGGTGTCTGGTGGCAGTGTCTGGTGACTGTCTGGTGGCAGTTCTGGTGGCGGTGTCTGGTGACAGTGTCTGGTGTCAGTGTCTGGTGTCAGTGTCTGGTGACAGTGTCTGGTGGCAGTGTCTGGTGGCAGTGTCTGGTGGCTGTGTCTGGTGACAGTGTCTGGTGGCGGTGTCTGGTGTCAGTGTCTGGTGTCAGTGTCTGGTGGCGGTGTCAGTGTCTGGTGGCAGTGTCTGGTGTCAGTGTCTGGTGTCAGTGTCTGGTGACAGTGTCTGGTGTCAGTGTCTGGTGGCGGTGTCTGGTGTCAGTGTCTGGTGTCAGTGTCTGGTGTCAGTGTCTGGTGTCAGTGTCTGGTGTCAGTGTCTGGTGGCGGTGTCTGGTGACAGTGTCTGGTGCAGACTTGTCAATGATTCAATGTGAATCGACTACTTTTGATTGAATCATTCTTATTTCAAATGAATGACTCATGAATCGATTCACCTCATGCGCAAACCTGTTGTGAGTCACTGATTGAATCATTCATACAGAGAAAATAGGCTGATTGAATCATTCATTGCTCAAAGAATCATTCTTTTTTGGTCGAACAGCATAAACTGTCCACAAAATATGCCAGCGGCCCAGCATTCATCTGTGCCCTGTGGACAAACCAGGCACTTAATGGCCAATTATATGAGCTCTGTGTCCTGAGCTGTAGCCTGTAATTCATCTATGCGTAAAGAAAGCGAGGCTTTGTGTCCAACTCCAGTGGGCACAAAGCCACCGTTCAATCCGCCCGAACTAGGTAAATACCTTGGAACTGGTAGGGTTAGGGATAGGTACTTAAACACTTAGAAAAGGTAACTAACTCATACTTTGGTTCAGAAACCACACAGTACACGCATACCTTTTTCACAAGAAAAATTATCAAAAGGTACCCACCTTTTCCTAATTTCTAGGCTATACCATATCAAAAACTAAATCATAAACAAACATTTGCATGTCCTCCGCATGTCCCAAATATCACTGTCGCATCGGCGCCGCTTTATTCCACATCATGCTTTATAAAAAATAATACCTAATGCAAAATCAAAATAAATGTTCTATTCGCTTAAAAAAGTGAAACGTAAAGTCATTAATGCTTTTGGAACTTGGAATTTGCAATTATAATAAATATTATAAATATCATTTTATAATCCAAATAAACAACACACGTGTCCAATTGGCTCACATTCGCATTCACATTCGGAAATACATTCGCAGACTATATATATTGGCTTCAAAATGGGTACACAGATAGATCACGATCTAGTGATCATTCTGGTAAAGTCTTAGAGTCGGACATTTAAAATCAAAGGAGTTAGAGCAGGTCAGATAGGTTTAAGGTCAAACAGCGGACTATTCCGATATGCATGAAAATGAGCACACTGGTAGGACCTAACTTTTTATCACGCTCATGAAATCTTAGAGTCGCACATTCAAAATCAAAGGATTTAGAGCAGGTCATATGTTTAAGGTCAAGCAGCAGACTATTCTGATGTGCATGCAAATTGGCACACAGGTAGAGCATAACCTCCCTATCACGCTCATAAAATCTTAGAGTCGCACATTCAAAATCAAAGGAGTTAGACAAAGGAGTCGACACTTCCCTTTAATGTTGAGTGATTAAATCAAGATTGAATCATTCATTATGGTAATGTTGAGTGATTGAATCATGATTGAATCATTCATTATGGTAATGTTGAGTGATTGAATCATGATTGAATCATTAATTATGGTTATGTTGAGTGATTGAATCATGATTGAATCATTCATTATGGTCCGTGAATCACTGTGAATCGACTCATGACAAATATGAATCATTGACAAGTCTGGTCTGATGGCGGTGTCTGGTGTCAGTGTCTGGTGTCAGTGTCTGGTGGCGGTGTCTGGTGGCGGTGTCTGGTGGTAGTGTCTGGTGTCAGTGTCTGGTGTCAGTGTCTGGTGGCGGTGTCTGGTGACGGTGTCTGGTGTCAGTGTCTGGTGTCAGTGTCTGGTGGCAGTGTCTGGTGGCAGTGTCTGGTGACAGTGTCTGGTGTCAGTGTCTGGTGTCAGTGTCTGGTGGCAGTGTCTGGTGGCAGTGTCTGGTGGCAGTGTCTGGTGGCAGTGTCTGGTGTCAGTGTCTGGTGTCAGTGTCTGGTGTCAGTGTCTGGTGTCAGTGTCTGGTGGCAGTGTCTGGTGGCAGTGTCTGGTGGCAGTGTCTGGTGGCAGTGTCTGGTGGCAGTGTCTGGTGGCAGTGTCTGGTGTTCAGTGTCTGGTGTCAGTGTCTGGTGTCAGTGTCTGGTGGCAGTTCTGGTGGCAGTTCTGGTGGCAGTTCTGGTGACAGTGTCTGGTGACAGTGTCTGGTGGCGGTGTCTGGTGACAGTGTCTGGTGACAGTGTCTGGTGGCAGTGTCTGGTGGCAGTGTCTGGTGACAGTGTCTGGTGTCAGTGTCTGGTGACAGTGTCTCGTGGCAGTGTCTGGTGGCGGTGTCAGTGTCTGGTGTCAGTTCTGGTGGCAGCGTCTGGTGGCAGTGTCTGGTGACAGTGTCTGGTGTCAGTGTCTGGTGTCAGTGTCTGGTGGCAGTGTCTCGTGGCAGTGTCTGGTGGCGGTGTCAGTGTCTGGTGTCAGTTCTGGTGGCAGCGTCTGGTGGCAGTGTCTGGTGACAGTGTCTGGTGTCAGTGTCTGGTGGCAGTGTCTGGTGTCAGTGTCTGGTGGCAGTGTCTGGTGGCAGTGTCTGGTGACAGTGTCTGGTGACAGTGTCTGGTGACAGTGTCTGGTGTCAGTGTCTGGTGACAGTGTCTGGTGACAGTGTCTGGTGGCGGTGTCAGTGTCTGGTGGCAGTGTCTGGTGTCAGTGTCTGGTGTCAGTGTCTGGTGTCAATGTCTGGTGTCAGTGTCTGGTGTCAGTGTCTGGTGGTAGTGTCTGGTGTCAGTGTCTGGTGTCAGTGTCTGGTGTCAATGTCTGGTGTCAGTGTCTGGTGTCAGTGTCTGGTGGTAGTGTCTGGTGACAGTGTCTGGTGTCAGTGTCTGGTGACAGTGTCTGGTGGCAGTGTCTGGTGACAGTGTCTGGTGTCAGTGTCTGGTGACAGTGTCTGGTGTCAGTGTCTGGTGTCAGTGTCTGGTGACAGTGTCTGGTGGCAGTGTCTGGTGACAGTGTCTGGTGGTAGTGTCTGGTGTCAGTGTCTGGTGTCAGTGTCTGGTGACAGTGTCTGGTGTCAGTGTCTGGTGTCAGTGTCTGGTGTCAGTGTCTGGTGGCAGTGTCTGGTGGCGGTGTCTGGTGACAGTGTCTGGTCTGGTGTCAGTGTCTGGTGTCAGTGTCTGGTGACAGTGTCTGGTGACAGTGTCTGGTGACGGTGTCTGGTGACGGTGTCTGGTGGCGGTGTCTGGTGACATTGTCTGGTGGCAGTGTCTGGTGACAGTGTCTGGTGTCAGTGTCTGGTGTCAGTGTCTGGTGTCAGTGTCTGGTGACAGTGTCTGGTGGCGGTGTCTGGTGGCGGTGTCTGGTGACAGTGTCTGGTGACAGTGTCTGGTGGCAGTGTCTGGTGACAGTGTCTGGTGACAGTGTCTGGTGACAGTGTCTGGTGTCAGTGTCTGGTGGCAGTGTCTGGTGACAGTGTCTGGTCTGGTGTCAGTGTCTGGTGTCAGTGTCTGGTGACAGTGTCTGGTGACGGTGTCTGGTGACGGTGTCTGGTGGCAGTGTCTGGTGGCAGTGTCTGGTGGCAGTGTCTGGTGTCAGTGTCTGGTGTCAGTGTCTGGTGACAGTGTCTGGTGACAGTGTCTGGTGACAGTGTCTGGTGGCAGTGTCTGGTGACAGTGTCTGGTGTCAGTGTCTGGTCTGGTGGCAGTGTCTGGTGACAGTGTCTGGTGTCAGTATCTGGTCTGGTGTCAGTGTCTGGTGACAGTGTCTGGTGGCAGTGTCTGGTGACAGTGTCTGGTGACAGTGTCTGGTGACAGTGTCTGGTGACAGTGTCTGGTGTCAGTGTCTGGCCTGGTGTCAGTGTCTGGTGACAGTGTCTGGTGTCAGTGTCTGGTGGCAGTGTCTGGTGGCAGTGTCTGGTGGCAGTGTCTGGTGTCAGTGTCTGGTGTCAGTGTCTGGTGTCAGTGTCTGGTGGCGGTGGCAGTGTCTGGTGGCAGTGGCAGTGTCTGGTGTCAGTTCTGGTGTCAGTTCTGGTGTCAGTTCTGGTGTCAGTGTCTGGTGTCAGTGTCTGGTGTCAGTGTCTGGTGTCAGTGTCTGGTGTCAGTGTCTGGTGTCAGTGTCTGGTGTCAGTGTCTGGTGTCAGTGTCTGGTGTCAGTGTCTGGTGTCAGTGTCTGGTGTCAGTGTCTGGTGGCAGTGTCTGGTGGCGGTGTCTGGTGGCGGTGTCCGGTGACAGTGTCTGGTGTCAGAGTCTGGTGGCAGTTCTGGTGGCAGTGTCTGGTGGCAGTTCTGGTGGCAGTTCTGGTGGCAGTCTCTGGTGGCAGTGTCTGGTGGCAGTGTCTGGTGTCAGTGTCTGGTGGCAGTGTCTGGTGGCGGTGTCAGTGTCTGGTGGCAGTGTCTGGTGTCAGTGTCTGGTGTCAGTGTCTGGTGGCAGTGTCTGGTGGCAGTGTCTGGTGGCGGTGTCAGTGTCTGGTGTCAGTGTCTGGTGGCAGTGTCTGGTGTCAGTGTCTGGTGGCAGTGTCTGGTGTCAGTGTCTGGTGGCAGTGTCTGGTGACAGTGTCTGGTGACAGTGTCTGGTGTCAGTGTCTGGTGGCGGTGTCAGTGTCTGGTGTCAGTGTCTGGTGTCAGTGTCTGGTGTCAGTGTCTGGTGTCAGTGTCTGGTGTCAGTGTCTGGTGGCAGTGTCTGGTGGCAGTGTCTGGTGACAGTGTCTGGTGGCAGTGTCTGGTGGCAGTGTCTGGTGGCGGTGTCTGGTGGCGGTGTCAGTGTCTGGTGTCAGTGTCTGGTGGCAGTGTCTGGTGACAGTGTCTGGTGACAGTGTCTGGTGTCAGTGTCTGGTGGCGGTGTCAGTGTCTGGTGTCAGTGTCTGGTGGCAGTGTCTGGTGTCAGTGTCTGGTGTCAGTGTCTGGTGGCAGTGTCTGGTGTCAGTGTCTGGTGGCGGTGTCAGTGTCTGGTGTCAGTGTCTGGTGTCAGTGTCTGGTGTCAGTGTCTGGTGTCAGTGTCTGGTGTCAGTGTCTGGTGGCAGTGTCTGGTGGCAGTGTCTGGTGACAGTGTCTGGTGGCAGTGTCTGGTGGCGGTGTCTGGTGGCGGTGTCAGTGTCTGGTGGCAGTGTCTGGTGGCGGTGTCTGGTGGCGGTGTCAGTGTCTGGTGTCAGTGTCTGGTGGCGGTGTCAGTGTCTGGTGTCAGTTTCTGGTGTCAGTGTCTGGTGTCAGTGTCTGGTGTCAGTGTCTGGTGTCAGTGTCTGGTGTCAGTGTCTAGTGTCAGTGTCTGGTGGCGGTGTCAGTGTCTGGTGGCGGTGTCATTGTCTGGTGTCAGTGTCTGGTGTCAGTGTCTGGTGTCAGTGTCTGGTGTCAGTGTCTGGTGTCAGTGTCTGGTGTCAGTGTCTGGTGTCAGTGTCTGGTGTCAGTGTCTGGTGTCAGTGTCTGGTGTCAGTGTCTGGTGTCAGTGTCTGGTGTCAGTGTCTGGTGGCAGTGTCTGGTGTCAGTGTCTGGTGTCAGTGTCTGGTGTCAGTGTCTGGTGTCAGTGTCTGGTGTCAGTGTCTGGTGTCAGTGTCTGGTGTCTGGTGGCGGTGGCGGTGTCTGGTGTCAGTGTCTGGTGACAGTGTCTGGTGACAGTGTCTGGTGATAGTGTCTGGTGACAGTGTCTGGTGACAGTGTCTGGTGACAGTGTCTGGTGACAGTGTCTGGTGACAGTGTCTGGTGACAGTGTCTGGTGGCAGTGTCTGGTGTCAGTGTCTGGTGTCAGTGTCTGGTGACAGTGTCTGGTGGCAGTGTCTGGTGCCAGTGTCTGGTGGCAGTGTCTGGTGTCTGGTGTCAGTGTCTGGTGGCGGTGTCTGGTGTCAGTGTCTGGTGACAGTGTCTGGTGACAGTGTCTGGTGACAGTGTCTGGTGGCAGTGTCTGGTGTCAGTGTCTGGCGGCAGTTCTGGTGGCAGTTCTGGTGGCAGTTCTGGTGGCAGTTCTGGTGGCAGTTTTGGTGGTAGTGTCTGGTGTCAGTGTCTGGTGGTTGGTACCTGGCTGGCACCAATGCATTTTGCAATGTGAAACGTTGCACTCCTCGTCACATTCGATGGGTGCTGCAAACTTCCTGTCTACGTATTTTGCAACTAGATCCACATCAAAGCTCTGCATGTATCATGTACGCCGGCATCCGTGGTAACATTTGTACCAGGCGACAAGTCTATGTCCCTGCCGAGTGCCGCCCCTGCTCTAACCTGACCCGTCCTTACCCCTGTCCCTGTCGTGGCTTAATCTGACCTGTCCCGACCCTGACCCGCCTCTGGTCGAGCCTAACCTGACCTGACTCGCCTCTGCCCTGCCCTGATCTGCCCGCCTCTGACCTGACCTGACCTGACCCGTCTCTGCCCTCTCCCAGCGGAAGACGCTCGACCCTAACCGGTATGCCACGAAGAAGACGATCGCACAGGGGATGCTGGACGTGGCCCTGCTGACGGCCAACGCCTCCCAGCTGCGATACGTGCTGCAGGTCGGCGAGGAGCACGAGTTCTACACACTGATGGTGACGCTCATCAGTCTCAGCATCATCCTGCAGGTGAGATCACGGCTGCTGGCACGAGTTCTACACACTGATGGTGACGCTCATCAGTCTCAGCATCATCCTGCAGGTGAGATCACGGCTGCTGGCACGAGTTCTACACACTGATGGTGACGCTCATCAGTCTCAGCATCATCCTGCAGGTGAGATCACGGCTGCTGGCACGAGTTCTACACACTGATGGTGACGCTCATCAGTCTCAGCATCATCCTGCAGGTGAGATCACGGCTGCTGGCACGAGTTCTACACACTGATGGTGACGCTCATCAGTCTCAGCATCATCCTGCAGGTGAGATCACGGCTGCTGGCACGAGTTCTACACACTGATGGTGACGCTCATCAGTCTCAGCATCATCCTGCAGGTGAGATCACGGCTGCTGGCACGAGTTCTACACACTGATGGTGACGCTCATCAGTCTCAGCATCATCCTGCAGGTGAGATCACGGCTGCTGGCACGAGTTCTACACACTGATGGTGACGCTCATCAGTGGGTTCGAGCCGCTTCGGTACTCGCTATTTGCTCCTGGCGGGGATGACCTGCGGCCGGTGGCAGCGGCCGCATTCAAGGTCAGATGAAGCCAGCGAGCCGGGTGGACCGTCCACACTCCGTTCCTGAGATATAGAATAGGGGTGTGCACGTGCGGACGTGCAGAGGCACCCACCCCTGACTTGTGGGAAACTGGCGGATGAGAGGTCCCTAACCACACACCAAATTTGAACACAATCGACTCAGCCGTTCCTGAGATATAGAATAGGGGTGTGCACGTGCGCACTTGCAGTCACCCCACCCCTGAGTTGTGTGCAAGTGGCGGCTGAGAGGTCCCTAACCACACACCAAATTTGCACATAATCTGCCCAGCCGTTGCGGAGTTATTGCGAGAAAATACTTTTCAACACCCCTCACGCGGCACGCGCCACGCGCAGTGGTAGTCACCCACATGAGTCGGCACTGGTCTCAAACAGGGTAGGTTGATAAGGCTGCTCAGCAAAGAAGTCCGCTTGTCAATCGGACGTGCGGTTGCAGAGATATGAGCTTCTCAAAAGCGTCGCCACGTGTCGGGCCAGGTCGGGCCGCTCATAATTAGATTTTTCCCATACACCACGGAAGGACGAGCGAGCGCGAAGCGCTCGCTCGTAATAACTCCAGACAAACGGTCGACAGACACCTTTATCAGCAACAGGGGCTTCCACAGACAACCGGTGGGTGCCGTCCGACCATTTTTAATTTTCTTGAAAAGTTGTGCGTTGGGGGTTTCAAGAGCGGGAAATTAATTGGTTGTGACCAAAAAAAATTCCCCCCCCAAAAAAATACGGCCTTCCGTATTTTCCCAAGTTCACTGCAGGCCTAATTTTGACGACGACAAAAACAAATCGAAAATCCGTGATTGCCAACTTGTTCTTCGACTAATCCTGATCCAAACAAAAAATAAGTTTTCAAAATATTTTTTGTTTAGTCTCGGAGTTCTAGACTCGGAGTTGAGACTCCGAGACTAAAAAAGCGATTTGAAAACTGTTTTTGTTTGGATCGGGATTAGTCGAAGAACAATTTGGCAATCACGGATTTTCGATTTGTTTTTTGTTTTTTGTTGTCACGTGACCTCGTGTCCTACTTTTTGCGCCGTTACTTTGACCTGTTGGAAACTGAAATTATCATTTTCGTCTGCTGACGATTTGAGCTTCATTGATATTCTTTCTTATCAAAGAATACAAAAGTGGGGCTCGACCTGTAAAAACTACTTTTGGGGACTTCTATGGTGTATGGTGCCGCGAATCCAGTATAATAAGGGGGACATACCTCCCCTACTTCAAGAATAAGTTATTTTGTCCCATCCATTATCATTTCTTAAGAAAGTCAACGAAATGTGACGAGTTTCCTCATTGTTTTCATTACTCTATTCTACTATGTATGGCTAACATTCAGTACTCCCCAGTTTTTAAACCTTGGCTTAACCAATGCCTATGGGTCGAACAGTGTCACATGCAGACATGGAGTGGTCTCAAATGGAATGGAACTAAAATTCATGGATTTTTTTTGGGGGGGCATCAGCCAATCCTAAGGGGCCCACTTCGGTTAGCCCCCCCCCCCCGTCGCAAAATCCTGGCTGCGCCCCTGGGCAGCTGCCAGATACTGGCATTGGAACGACATGGTCACACATAAATGATGATGATGTTCTGAACTGTTAACGCTCTTCAAACCATGTCATTGTATATCGTGGAATGTTTCAACTTGAAACATGAATTGCTATAAAGGTTTACGGTTCGTGCAATCCATAACGCCTTTCCTCATGAAAATGCTGTAGAATAGAACATTCACCCGCACTGACTGCCAGTGTCTTAGATCATTCGACATAGTAAGCGATTTTAACAACTACTAAGTATTACTAAGCGGTTCGCTTTCATGTTATGCAACCGCTGCATGAGCTACACTCATGTGAATTGTGTACTATTGGTTCCAAAATAAGCGTCCCGCTGGGTTGGTCGGCACAGCAGTTAATTTGTATTGAATACCGGCCGTTTTGAACCGCCTGAAAGGTTAGGATGTACGGTGCACAACAATGCTGCGCGGAACAGCCTATACAGACAGAGGTTACAGGATTAAAGGGACTATCCCGCCTTAACATTATATTTGAGTTGAGATAGCCATTTTGATGGCTTGGCATTGAAATTAAGTATGGTAGCAGTTAAAACAACCACAATGATCGAATAAAAAAGATATTCGAGTTTGATTTTGACATCTGTAAAAAATAAGGCCCATGTGTATTTGAATAGGGCCTCTAAACCGACAGCGTCGTCTCTTTACCCAACTGGTAATGATAGTGGACTTGTTTTAAGGTCAGCCTTGGAATATTTTCGTCTTTCATTTCTCGATCCCGGGTGGTTCGCAATCTAAGCCAATCTAGACACCGGGTGGTTCGCTTTTTCTGCGCAATATATGAATGTCGACAAAAAATTGTGCCATATATTTGGAAGCACAAAGGATTTACCTGTTATTAAAAAAAAAATATGACGTCACCAACCCAACTTTCCCGCTTAAAACTAAAAGTTGAATATCTTCCTAGATACGCAATTTTGTTCGGAAAAAAGTTCACGAACATGTTCAGCTGACCTCGCCTGACATGTAGACATGTGATTCGCCAACTTTCAAAAAGGTGGGACAGTCCCTTTAATGTCACGTTCAGCCGACGCGACGGAAGAGAGCGAAGGCCTCCGTCGGTTATGAAAACCACCGAGCTCAGTTTTATCGCAAACGCCACCATGGTTGGCTGGTTGGTTGGGCAGAAGCAACGCGGGTCGGACTCCGGGGCATGAATCGGCGGTTATTGATTTATGTAAAAGCGTAGACGGTTGGGGAATGAAGCAGTCTTATTAGTTCGCCTTTGTCAAAATCGCTTACAAATGGCGGCATATTAAAAGATCAATATAACAGATCAATACCAAAAGGTCTCAGAACAAGCGGCAGTTCAGCGTCGATCCAACCGGTCTGCGGGTCTGGTCTCCACTGTTCCAAACATTCGTCATCGGGTGGCCATGACACGTGCTAGTGGCACTGTCGTATCCAGGGAGGCAACTTTTTCAAGGTCAAATGTGTTTTTACATTCTCTCTTTTGAAAGAGGAGGCAAAGTCCAAAGAGTTTTTTTTAATAAAATAAGTGTGATTTTATTATTATTTGGCCCCTCCCCAAGTCAACTCTGGATCCGCCCTTACCTAGTGGAAGTTTGCCTCAGGCCACCTTCATGTCGCTGATGGTCGCCCCACTGGCTACCCTCTGTGTAGCCGGTTTTACCGGTATTTCCGAGCTGGCGGGCAGATGCAGTCGAAAAGCCCGATCAACAGTGCTGTCTGCCCACAATTTCAACAACGCATATTCCGTCAGTGTAGCCAAGCTGTATAGGCTGTCCCGCCGAGCACTAGAGTGTGTCGGACAGCCTACCTTCCAGACCGGCCGGGAGGCATATTTCCCAAGTGTATACAGCTGGCGGGCGTGTTTGGAAATAGCAACCATTTAGGGAGACTAAGTCAGTCAACAATATAGATATTGCTTCTTTTTTTTTGGGGGGGGGGGAACATCGTTTATACTTGGGTCTCCAATATATCTACCGGTGTCGGAATATATTAGAAAATTGTGATTTTTTTGGGGGGGAGCAATTTCCCAAAATCAAACTTTTCAAACATATTCAAAAACCGGAAGATATATTGGAGAACCAAGTATGGACGATGCCCCCCCCCAAATTTTTTTTTTACAATCAAAGCAATATCTATATTATTGACCGACATGTCTCCCTAAGTGGTTGCTATTTCCAAACACGCCCGCCAGCGTATACACGTGAACAATATGCGGCCGGGAGTGGCGAGAATGCATGTATTCACTAGACTGTCGTCTAACTCAGCGGGACGCTTATTTTGGAACCAATAGTACTTTACTACGCTGTTATGACTTCACCTTGTAGCACTAGGCAAATATGTCTCTCAGTAGCAATCAGTCACGACAGGAATATTTCCTAATCCTTGGATCTGCTTCATCCACTAGCATGCAAACATAATGTCTCGTAATCGCGAAGTGCATGCTTCTTAATCAGCAGTTTTTAATAATAGTAATGACAATGCCAATTCTGATCAGATTGCATGGCTGTGGACATATCTCACTGGACTGCAGCAGCTGAGTGCTGCCGCAGACTGGCGCCGTCCTGACACCATATAGATCGTGTATCCGTTCCGGTGTGCCGGTGTCCTTCATTTGCGTCTGTCCTTCAGTCGACCGCCGATGGTGAGCGGGTGAGCTATTTGTCGCACCCCACCTCCACCCTGCACCTGTCACAGGCCACTGCCGAAGATAATACGGCGGTGGCACGGAACCGGGCTCCTGTCGGTCAACCCGCCGCCGTACATGGAGAGAAACGAAATTAGCGCACCAGATGGTGCATGTGAACGCAAACTTATGAGCAAATTAGGCTTCTCGGATTTCTACGCTTCACAGTGACCTTTGTCGACAACAGAGTGGTATTCAGAACTTTGAGGAAACCCTCAGCCTGGATGGCGCAGGTCGTGCTGAGGCATAATCGACCAGCGCCTTGTTGTTGTCCGTCTGTTACTGCAGTCACGGCACAGACTCGTCAATTGTCGCGATTACAGGAACTGCGCTCCATACAGTGGGATTGTGGCCGCCGGAAATCAATCGTGGTACGAAAAGGTCATGACTAAGCCTTACTCTGGCCTTCCACAAAGGTTTTAAGATTTTAAGGGAA
Source organism: Chirona hameri (assembly GCA_036785665.1). Taxonomy (NCBI): domain Eukaryota; kingdom Metazoa; phylum Arthropoda; class Thecostraca; order Balanomorpha; family Balanidae; genus Chirona; species Chirona hameri. The sequence goes on along the minus strand of JAXIVJ010001504.1, from coordinate 9,488 downwards.
CGTGAAGCGTGTTTCTTCCGTATGTATACAGTACTGGTCGATCCCGCTCCACTGAACAGTCGAGCAGCAGTTCAGGCTCACGACAGCAGCGACATCTATATCGGTGACCGACCTGCCACCTAACGGCGTACTGTGTCCGTTGCAGGTGGTGATCGGCATGCTGTCGTTGAGCCTGAACTTACTGCGAGACTGTCGCTTGGACCGGGAGGACTACGCCCGCTCGGCTAACGGCATCAACTATACCTCGCTGGCACTCGTGTTTGTCATTACAACCTCGAACGTGCTGATCTCGTCGTTTGACGTGCGGCCGGTCGGAGCCGTCCTGAAAGCGGGAGTGGTTAACGCAATACCATCTTCCGTAGAGTGAGAGGCTTGATACATTTGTGAAGTTGACACACGGCTGGACTACATGGATTGGGTCTTTGCTTTGAAAAGAGGAGAGTGTTGAGATCTGCAGAGTGGATGATGTCCTGACAGATTGTGCCTAAAACGTGTGCCTGATTAGAGGGATATTGCCACCTCCGGAGGATTTCTAAAAAGCAACTTAAATGAATGGTGGGGATCAACAATCGTGTATGCTCAAGCTCAAACTTGCTCCTGCAGCACCTAAAGCAGGGTATCGGCAATTTGTTTTGTATTTATTTCTGACCCCAAAACGTTGGTCCCAGCTGTATACAGTACTAGATTCATGATGGCCGCTCTCATCCAGTTTGGCTGTGGGATTGGCGCCCGCCCAAAGCCGAAGCGTCCGGATTCGCCGAGACATGACCTTGAAAAGTCTATCTGTGTTATAAGGTATTGGACACGAATCTCCTACGGCCCCAAAGTCGAGCCTATAGTCATTCTCGCTGGTTTATGCATGTTTTACTATGGAAGAGGCTATGGCTGTTGAAAATATAATTAACTGTATACGCATTTTAATTTTAAAGTGCACTGACGGAATGGTGATGTTGAGTTTACAATGTTGAAAATCAAATCATAGTCCGCAAAGAAGTGATTCTGAATAGTGATGAGGCGACTCCAATTTTACGAATGTGTGCTAATCATGAGCTGTACGAATGTATTCTTTGATCTAATGGGGGAGCTTCGGGAACCAAATTTCGCAGATGAAATCGGACACGCTTAATCTACCGATACTCACCAAAAACTCCATATTGGCCTGCGAAGTGGCAATAACCCTTTAAACGGTGCGATTTGTATATCGCCGTACAAAAATGTTTCGAAAACATTCAATTTATTTGGTGGTTGAATATAGTTGCACCTGATGCACCAACATGCTGCCATGTGAATGTTTTGTGTATTGTCAGCATGTAGCACTGGAGCTGCAGCCGGTCATAAGGTGTGCTCGTACCTTGAACACGCGATAAAATATAATTAACATCATTGCCTCTACTAGACGGACGCTGTGCTATGTGTGAGTGATAAATGCAACGAAATGCATCCAGTGCACGTGCAAAACATGTCGAATTTAAATGAAATAGTAAGTAGGAATGAGGGATCGGCAACAACTTCTGGCCAGATTCTTCTCTTGAAAAAGTGTCCGTAATTTGTATAGGTGAGGTTGGAGGGGTTGGGCCATGTCCTGGCCCCTCCCGCTGCTACACTTATCAAATGTCATCCCACTGGTATGTCCATGCCTCGATTTTGGACTGAATGTGTGTTTGTGTGCACTGGATAATACAATATAAAGCTCTGTTCACTGTTGAGTGTACCAGTTGGTCGCCAGATTATTAAATCGACAGAATAACATACTGAAGTTAAAAGGAGGATGGGCTGAATGAAGACTATTCCGGTCATTAAATAGGTACGCGCTTCCTTGAAACAAACTTTCTAGCCATGGTGGTGGTTGTGAGGAAGGCCAACAAATATAAAACGTTTCCGGGACTTTCAACGTCTGCGTAGAGTCTTTCATTCGTTGGATAAATATTGCACGGGAGTGTGGGGCTAGATTTCACGCAACGAAATTCCCCCTTATCCCAACACAGTTTATAACCTGATGTTGTCTTTCAAAACTTGACACATCTTGGCGTGGGCTCCCTTGTGTGTTATTTGAAGAAGAGCAATGTTTCGGTCCCACAGGTAATGGGTAATGAGTCAGTAATGCTGTCACTGCTCTGTCACTGTCACTCTGAGCATAATACCACCCCATGCACCCACGCCCCCCAGTATTTGACTCTGCCCTGTGCCCACCAGTGTCTGCAGGCGGCCACGAACGTGGTGCTGACGACGTTGGACGCTCGGGACACTACCCCATCACGCGTCCGCTCCCGAGAGTACCTGAACCACTTCACCATGGCGCTGGCCATGTTTACCGTCTTCTTTGACGCCATCCGCAACGGGTTCGGCTACGACGCCAAGCCGACTTTGCGGGCCGTGGCCGACCCCTAGAGACGCGGAGAGGAGGGTCGAGGAGACCCGGGAAGACCCATGATGGAGTCACGCGGTGATCTGAAAGGCCTACGAAGTTCCGTGGAGTTTTGAGAAGGTCCGAAGAGTGGCGATCCGAGAGTGGCGGACACTCAACTTCTGCGCATATGAGACAATCCAAGACTGTCCGAAAATGGAATCGCATCCAGAAGGGAAACGCAAATATTGTTATGTGTTAGATAAGTGTTCCACAGAAGACACGTAGTGTCTAGTGACATCTTCCATGTCGTACCTGTAGCTGTATAGATTAATTATTAATTCAGTGTGCAACTGTTGTCTGCAGCTAGCGTCGTATCCACCGTACCTCTTCCATGTTTAGCTGTGCTTCCTGCAGCATGCGTCGTATCCACCGTCCCTCTTCCATGTTTAGCTGTGCTTCCTGCTGTTACCCGGGTACACCACCGTCACTCTTCCATGTTTAGCTGTTCTTCCTGCTGCTACCCGGGTACACCACCGTCACTCTTCCATGCTTAGCTGTGCTTCCTGCTGTTACCCGGGTACACCACCGTCCCTCTTCCATGTTTAGCTGTTCTTCCTGCTGCTACCCGGGTACACCACCGTCACTCTTCCATGTTTAGCTGTTCTTCCTGCTGCTACCCGGGTACACCACCGTCCCTCTTCCATGTTTAGCTGTGCTTCCTGCTGTTACCCGGGTACACCACCGTCACTCTTCCATGTTTAGCTGTGCTTCCTGCTGTTACCCGGGTACACCACCGTCACTCTTCCATGTTTAGCTGTGCTTCCTGCTGCTACCCGGATACAGAAACCAACTACCGATGGTGTGGACCACCGAGGACAAGCAACCCTGGGTAGCATGATGGGAACATGTCGATAACTCAAGTCAGCAGAGAGGATCAAGTTAGAGGATTGAGAAGCTTGCCTGGTGTGAGAAGAAAAGGAGATTACGCACAGGAAGCGAGAAAAACCATGACACAGAAATACCGGAGCGTGACAAAAGCATCTCCGTTGGAGTTGAGAATTGTTGTCTTCAGTTGCTAGGGCCGCAGACATTAGCGGTCGAACACACATGCAAAACGGTTGTCTTGTATTGAGTACATCTGGTAGGGTGGTGTCGCGTGATGTCTGCGGCTTCGCCCCTCTCCCGTCCGACCCTGTCGTTCCGATCGTATTCCCGCCCCTCCCCATCTCTTAATATCCGCTGGATCTCTTCGACCATGACCTGACCTGACCTCCGTCCGCCGTCTGTTTCAGATCCTGGTGGGAATCCTCCTTATGGTGCTGGGTGCGCTAGACATCAACGACGAATCCCCCACCCAGATGGCCGCAGACATCATCAACGACATCACCGTCATGATGGTGTTCATCATCACACTGCTCAACGTCATCGTCGCCTCGTTCGGCATAGAGACCACGAAGCGACTGTTCGTGACGGCCACACCGGCACCGGCCGCCTGACCTGTGGCCGGGTCAGGCGGAGAGGTTCAGATGGTGTCTGTCGTTCCAGCCAAGCATGGCTGATGTGCACACGCAAATGGTGCGCACTGCGCATTAATTGTTTGTCCTATGATGTATGTATGTATGTATGTACAGTCATGCCTGCCATGTCAGTTTCGACCTGACCGAAAACCGCTGATGTAAGGCGAAACTGCTGGCTAATTTTTCACGATGCACAAATATTAACCACCGCAACCGCTCATCAGAGTTTGCAGTATGTACATGATGCGCACTTACAGTTTCATCATAAGAATGGCTGTATACAGTGCAAACTATTGTTCATTAACACCCATAATTTCACTAAATATAAGCGTTAGCGCTGCCACTGTAAACATTAAAGAAATACTCACACTGGTGTACCAGCACAGCACGTGTCTTTCCCAATGTCCATCCATGAATACAATTACTGTGAAATAAACCTGTGTCACGAAAACCAACCCTCTTTTATAAGACATGCTGCTCACAAGGATATTTAGGAAATAATGGAAAACTGACTATAAATTATATACGCTTAATAATAAATAAATTACGTTTATTTAAATTATATAAATTACTGTTGCATATATATATATATATATATATATATATATATATATATATATATATATATCAAGCGTTAAATAACAACCGATCACTATTGCAGGCATGCGTTTACAAGACCGCGTACCATTTTGATACCAACCTCAATCTGTCCTCAACTCTGACTACACTCAACCTTCAATATTGTTTAGCCAACTATTATATACCTGCAGACGCGCACACAATGGGGGGGGGGGGGGTGGCACATGGGCCCGTGCCCCCCCCCCCCTTACGAAATGTGGGGCCCTCTGAGGCTGCCCCGTGGGACACCTGTTAGGTTGTATTTGTTTACAAATGCAAGTCAAAGTTTTACATTCTATATTTTCATCCGAAGGGCCCAGAGGCGCACATCAGGGGGGAGGGCGCACGGGCCCGTGTGAAATTCGGGGCCTTTATGAGTTCCCGTATTTCGTAAGGGGGCCCGCGGTGGGGCCCTTGTCCGGTGTATTTTTTTTAATCGGATGTATTGTTTACAAATGAAAAGTGAAAGTGTTCATTTCGTATTTTCATCCGAAGGGGCCCACCGCGAAAATATAGAAGGCGAAGTTATTGTGGAGCCCTAGTTGGTAGGGTAGACGGTCGCCCGGCCGGAGACGGGATCCGTATTATTGGAGGAGAGTTAGAAGCGGCGGAAATGGCCTCGAACGGGTAGCGCGCGGCGAGCCCAGGAGAGGCGGCGCAGCGAGGAATCGTGCTCACTAGGGTCCAGCGTCTCACGGCGGTAGGTCGGGCCAACATGGGGTGCGGTTAAAGGGAGTGTGCCTACTGTTTTGGAATGTCACAAATATTTTTCATACGGTAAGTAGCTATTGGTTTGATTGTTGTATATGATGAAATTCACATCTGGAAACCCTTTAGTTGAATTTTCACTAATATTGTTTTTTTGCTTTTTATATCTATAAAATGATCGCCACTATGGTGATGTTATGTAAAACGACGCACATAAGACAATACAATTACGGTCACATCATGCAAGATAGAAAGACAAGTTTTGCACAGCACGTTCTTGCCACTGTGAACTTTATTATGTGCAAGCTTCGTAGCTCTAAATTAATATCTTCTTCAAAATATGGCCATCGACCATCATCGAAAAACATGATGGCCGTCCAGTTTCTGTTCGGCTGCTGCTATCAGCGTGCACGAGCTGTTTTGTTGAATTGCTATTGGCCGGCGCTAACAATATGCTAGCAGTTTAATCGATAGTTGCAGTGCTTCTAGTAGCGGAAGCCCTCTGGAGTCTACCCGATAACTGTTTGCTCCCAGCAAGTTCCAAGAGTCTTTGGAATATCTCAGCAACTAGGGCGAATCTGGAAAAAGGAAGTCATGGGTCAATTCAGAAAATTATGTTCTATAGACCAGTGTCAATATCCCCAAATAAGCGATGTGAGTAGGCACACTCCCTTTAAGCTCTAACCCTGTCCTTCGGGACAGGTTTAGAGCATGTATAATTGTGTTGCGCTAATGTTAGAATATATTAACGTAAATTCGGCGATAGACTCAGAGCATGAGTTAATTCAAGTAATTTCGCATCGCGTTTACAGCATGAGTTAATTAAAGTAAATTCGCGTCGCGTTTGTAGCATGAGTTGGACCTGTTTAAAGGGAGTGTGCCTACTCACATTCCAAAACAGTAGGCACACTCACTCCCTTTAATTCCCGCAGCCCTCTTTCCAGTTTCGAGAATCGTTAAACACGTTATGTTTGCTCTTTCCTGATTAAATGGAGTTGAATCAACTGAGAGTCTTTGCGAGAAATGACGGAAGCAAGGAAGTTTCACGGAACCCATCTTGAGCGGTTCAGAACACGGTACGACATGACTACGTCGTGTCAGCTGTGTAAACCCACCGCCCGTTACCCGCCGCGTGTGTTCCACTTCTCCACTGAACACCACAGCCTCTCCACTGAACACCCGTTTGATGCCCAGACCAGCCGAGTGGCAGGCGGCTGGTGAACCGATCTAGTAACGAGCGCTCAAAGCCAGCGGTACGCGGAGTGCCCAGCGCCGAGGCGCGCCCTCCACAAATTGCCCTACATTATCTCGAAAATGTGTAACGGGTCGAAGCTCTAAGAAGACAAAAATATAAATATATAAACTAAGACACGAAGTGTGCATCATACCAGAGGCGCACACAAGGGCGACACACTGGCCCACGTGCCCCCCTACGAAATGCCCCTCTAAGACTGGGGCCCCTCTAAGGCTCTGTACAATTTTTCACAAATGCAACGTGAGTCTTGTTTTATATTTTCATCTTAGCACGCCACGACTGCCGCGGCCAGTGATGTAATGCGCCAATGTGCAAGTGCATCCGTGAATCCATTCAAGCGTGCGTTCGGTATCTGGCAAATGCTGATATTCTCCGCTGGATAATTATCGCCGATAATTTTCCCTTCGCGCGTTCGGCATCTACTCTGTCGGGGAGTATCGCTCCGCAGAGCGTTCGGTATCTGCAAGGACATTAAGTTTTTGCGTGCGCTGTAAAACGCGTATTTAACTGAACTCAGACGTGAAATAGGGTAGGGAACACCTGCTGGGGTCAGATGAAATTAATAAATAATGGACTTTCGTCATTCACAAATCGAAGTCCAAATTTCTTACTTCGCTTTAGTTTTTCGAAACGAAGCCTTTCTTGTTTTGCCCCGATGACATGGGCCGGTGATGACGTCACTATATAGCTGTCCAGTTGTAGGCGAATACAGCGGCACATGTTTTTCGTAAATAACTCGTAAACGAAGAGAGGGATGCCATTGATACTTCGTGACATTTAAGCCAACACAATAGTGAAACATTTGACACCAATTTTTTAAAGAAAATCTGTCGGTCATTTTTTGAGTTATATGCATTTGAAGTCGAAGATGGCGGCGAGAATCGCGGTCGGCGAAGCGATATCTCAGGCACCAGCAGTCGGATCGGGATGATTCAAACGCCACTCGGCATCTCTGGGTAACCTGATGTCAGAAACATCTCATTTACTCCATTACGGTGACCTATGACATCACGGAGAGGTCAAGTTAGGTCACATTCTAAGAATTAGAATGTGAAGAAATATACCTGGTCATTTAAGATTAGGGCCGCTAGGGCCGATTAGGACCCCCTTATAAGGTAAAGGGGCCTTTGCCCCGCAACAATGCTAGAAAACCCAGTCAAGTTGCATCATTCGAAAGCGCTTAATGTTCCAAAGCTAATGCAATCATTATAATGCCGCTGGGAGTCCTAGGGGCCCAACTAAGCCCGTTCCTATGTATTGGCCCTATGGGGCGGCCCCTACGGTTTCCTTCACATTTACTCTATCGACTCCTCAGACCAAGAACAAAAATCCGCCTGAAGAAATATACCTGGTCATTTAAGATTTGGGCCCCTAGGGTCGATTAGGTCCCCCGTTATAAGGTAATTAACCCGCGAGTTACTGGGGTATATTTCATAACGCAACTTACTGGGGGGGGGTATTTTTTGCTCCCCCCTCTGATCTCCGGAACTACTGGACCGAATGTAAAAATTCAAACGGCATTCGATAGCCCTGGGAAATTTATCGAGGGAAACATAATATTGTTGACCTCCAGGTCACCGATGACGTAACAGGTCAGGTCAAGTAAAAAATGTTTGACAGTGTCCAAAGGTCTCGATGGATGGAATTGTCGCGCAAAATTGCGATATTAAACGCATAAGCTGTCGATAAATCGGTATGATTCGTGTGTCTGACACTTCTAAGTGCCTTTCTAAGCTGTTTATGACCTTGGGTCAGGTTAAGGTCATCCGAGGTCACGAGGTCAAACTGCATATTAGGGTCATTAGGCGTTGTAACACATGTTTAAGGGTTTGTTTTTCGTCTAGAACGCGAAAAATGACCTTAGAACATTGTTTGTTCCATATAAATAGAAGTAAAAAGCAAAAATGGAAATGCGTTTTTCATGCATAGTAATGCTGTGAGAAGTGGTCGATTTTTGTCATTTAAAGGTCATAACTCGGTCATTTTTAAAGATATCGACTTTAAATTTGGTACACATATTCACCGCATACGTTTCGATCACATATATTCCGGTTTTTGGATAATTCTGATTTTTTTTTAAAATTTTGTAAAAACAAAAAAAAATGTATTTGGATTTCTCAAATTTTTTAATTAAAAAAACTCAAAATCCGAGACTGCAGTTTAATAGCCCGGTCTATTGTCAGTAATTTGATGTAAGACAATTGCGTTTATCTTAAACATCGTACCTTTGACAGCGTTTTCCGAAAACCATTATTTTGCAACAAAAACCGAAGAACATGACGTCACTCTGACGTCATTCTCGGTTGACCTATCATAACCTCATATGTTTCCTTTTGCCAACATATGTAGAATTGATGTGAGAGAAGGTACTGCAAGTTTCGTGACGATACCGGTGTTCGTTTAGGAGTTATTGTAAAATAACGGGAGGGGGGGGCAAAAAATAGCTAGCTATCTATCTAGCTAGCTATCTATCTAGCTAGCTATCTATCTAGCTATCTATCTATCTAGCTAGCTATCTATCTAGCTAGCTATCTATCTAGCTAGCTATCTATCTAGCTAGCTATCTATCTAGCTAGCTATATATCTAGCTAGCTATCTATCTAGCTATCTATCTATCTAGCTATCTATATATCTAGCTAGCTAGCTATCTAGCTAGCTAGCTATCTATCTAGGTAGCTATCTATCTAGCTAGCTAGCTATCTATCTATCTATCTAGATAGCTATCTATCTAGCTAGCTATATATCTAGCTAGCTATCTATCTAGCTATCTATATATCTAGCTATCTATATATCTAGCTAGCTAGCTATCTAGCTAGCTAGCTATCTATCTAGGTAGCTATCTATCTAGCTAGCTAGCTATCTATCTATCTAGCTATCTATATAGCTAACTATCTAGCTAGCTAGCTACCTATCTAGCTAGCTATCTATCTAGCTAGCTATCTAGCTAGCTAGCTATCTAGCTATCTAGCTAGCTATCTATCTATCTATCTATCTATCTATCTAGCTATCTATCTATCTAGCTATCTAGCTATCTAGCTATCTA
>JAXIVJ010001503.1:117500-135759 GCA_036785665.1 Chirona hameri | reverse complement strand
CCATCTTTACTTTGAGGACGTCAACCGCATTGAAACGCCGACTTCGGAAGAGGCAGCTTCGATTAGTCTGTTCCGCTTTCTAATGAACAATTGTGTTGGCTTGCTGGAACTTACTGGTTCGAAAACGTGATATTTTCATTGCTGAAACATCTCGGTCAAGAGTTTCGAGAGGAAAACTATTTTCACCGTCTGTTATCCTTGCAAGTCACGCAGCTGCTGCAGACGCCATTTAATAATACACATCCGCGCCAGTCTCGGGTCCCGGTGTACGCGACATACGGCCGCCACTTGAACTGAAGCCGTTACGTCACTGTTCTCAACACGCCAGTTACGCCACCGGCGACAGAGTGCCCACCACACCACAGAGACGGGCCGGCGACAGATGGACAGGTCAGGGCCCGCCCGCGCCGCGGAGACACTCATACTGATACTGTGGTATAACATGATAAAGATGAAATTATGTTGGAAGATGGATGTTTGAACTATGTACCCCCCAACCAGGCTGACGAAGGAACACAGTAGTGTTCGAAAGCTTCCGCTTTAATTTGTTTTAACTGGTGTTGAATATAGATCTGTGAAATACTGTGGTATGTGATACGTGCACCTGAATCATTACGGGACAGGTTACCAAAGGTTAGGCTCCGGCTCATTGCTCTTTATTTCATAACATTATGATAGTGCACAGTTCAACCCTTCATCGGGCAGCTTCGTCCGCGCTGCCGCAGGATGGCGCTGCGATCGTTAGCTTGCCATCACCGCCAACAGATGTCAGCACCTTTACCTCGCGCCGAGCCCCGCTCTCCCTGCGGAGCCCCCTCTCGCCAACTTACGTCGACTTGACGTCGCGGACGAAGTGCGAGTCTCTGACGGCGCCGTCCTCCCTGCGTGCCGCCTTCCGTACCTGCCGGAGGTCAGAAGGGTTTCGTCAGAGGGGGTCATCATCACACCGGCCTCCTGTCACGGGGGCACGGTCATGCCGCGTCACCACACTGCCATAAACAGACAAATACACATCACCCCGCCGTTGACAAAAAGCAGCGACCCCGCCCCTGTCACAGTTTGGCGGCGGACCACAGCGGTGACAGCGAGACTGTTTTAGCCGGCGTACGTCGGTGACGTCACGGTATCGGAGCGCCACGACCGCCACACAACAGGTCACAACGGTCGCGGCCGGGCGTAGAGCCGCCGCGTGCCGCCGCTGTTGCCATTGGCCGTCATCCATTCCGGCGGCGGGTGCGGCGGCGGCGGCGGCGGCGGCGGCGGGCGGCGACGGCGTGGCCCGGACCTGCCGGCCCCGCGCCCACAGTCCGAATGGCTAAAACTGTCCCGTCCCCGGCATCGGCCAACGTTTAAACAAAGTCGGCCCACGTGTATAGCGCATGCCGCCCCTGGCAGACGTGCTAATGTGAATATAACAAACGACGATGACATCAAAGAAATCGGAGCAAAACAAAAAACAGTATCGGTAGCTTTAACCCATCTTGGATTTAACCCATTTCCCGGATGGCGATCGACGAGAAGCCACGCAGTCGTCCCCAGCGCCATATAAAAAAGCCCAGGTCCAAAACAACCCGGCAAACTGCTGGCGTCAAACTAACAGAACCGAAATAGCGCGAAATATAACACCATTGACGTCATCAGGGCCGCAGAAATGGAGGGGACGGAAGGAGGATGGGAGTTGATTTGACGTCAATATAACACCATTGACGTCATCAGGGCTGCAGAAATGGAAGGGAACGGGGGGAGGAGGGGGAGGAGGGGGAGAGGCGGGGAGGAACGGCAGTCCGGGAGGCCTTGCCACACCTGATACCTCGGCAGTGTCAGCTAATCCTGACTTTATCGAGTATCGAACGACCAATATAGCACCTCTCAATTTGTTTCGCCTCTTTTAGCATCTATTTGATAGGGTTTCTAAAACATATTTGCCAGATATATGCTGTAAAAACGGCCAGTTTAACGGCGTGCCATCAGCACTTGACCTCGGTGTCGTTTGCAGAAGACGCACGCAACATAGTCCTGCATTCAACCACTACTCGCTATCATAGCCGGTGAAATCGTTGCGCTATTTTGTTCAGCTTAACCTGCGACCTGCTGGGGGGGGGGGTGGGGTGGGGGGGGGGGGGGGGGCGGCGCTAAAAGTAGCACCCCTCCGTTTTTTCTTCTTCAATAACTAAAAAACATGTACCATATATCGACACTAGATTTTCAGTACCTTCTCCCTATCAATTGTCTACCCCTTCCTACAAAAGCAAATAAATTTCCTCCAAACACTTTTGAGAAAACAACGTTGTAGTGACGTCATGCCATGCTACTTTTGGCTCAAAGCAATGTTCAGCAATGTCGTATTTTGACCTTTCATGACCTGAAATTGACCTGCCTTTTTCAATTTCACCCCCAAAATGGTCTGCACTACTGAAGAACAGATGCATTGCATTATACCTGTTATACCGGCATAATAGGTGCCTGACTTCTGTTTGTGTAGCAACTCTATCACCTGCCGTCTCTATCACCTGCCGTAAAAGCTCCATTTTGACCTATTTCGACCTTTCTGTGACGTCACAGGCCAATGAATCGGGATAGAATGGCGTGCTTTGAGATGGGACGGGTCAGGTTTTTTTTAATGGCGTTTGATTTGTTTATATCCGACTGATAGATCCTGAGCTAGCAGGAGGGTGCTACTTTTAGCACCCCCCAGTCGGTCGCGTATAGCGAAATACCCCAGGCGGTGCGGGTTAAGAGGTTAGTAACCCTCGATCGGTAGAACGCACGAAAACACCCAGCTAAGCCGAAGTTCCAGGGCAACATGGTTTGAGTTACGTAAGAATTATTCCGTGTAACAGGCTTTCAGCAACCCCTATATATGCGTAACGCAAGCAAAGATTATAAAAGGCATATCAACGTCTTAACGTGCAACCGATTCTCGATGTTTCTCTTCATGCAACGCATGTAGGGAATATAGTTTGAATATTTAATTTATACCTTGCAGCCTTCAGCCCCAATTTTAATTCAGTGTATAAGAAACTGCGCCGTATATACGGAGTCGTGCTATCACTGTCTACTTTTGCGCATGCATATTTAACATATCAAGGTTGCAACACCATCGCCGTACCTATAAAAAGGAGTGTAACATACAATATTGCCAGTAATGTAGCATACTAATTATGGAAAAATGAATATCATACACTCCAACGCCCAAGGACAAACTGTAATCTGATAAGCCAGGCAAGAACCACACGCATAATGGTTTCTAAAAACAGCTTTCCCGAGCAGAAGGTAAAAGTAAAAGTTTGAAGCATCCATATATATATAGTAAGTTGACAGTGAATTGACCGTCGTAGCTCTGGTCGTCAGTTTCGTGACAATTGTATGTTACATTTGCATGTATGCAGTAAGCGGCAAAGCAGACATCAAACACAATACCCGTATCCAGTGGCGTGCGCAGAAATTCACAAAGGACCAGGTCATTGCCTTGAGGGGCGCCAGCCACCCGATCGACAGGGGCGCCAACAATATTGGCGAAAATTTTGCAGGAGGCTCTCCTTCCGCACCGTGCGGAAGGAGAGGCGGCGCCCCCCCCCCCCCGTCACTAGCCGGACGGGTGCCGTCACTGGCCGGAGGGGCGCTGTCACGGACCGGAGAGGCGCCATCTATGGCAGGGGGTGCCCCTCACTGGCCGGGGGCGCCGTAACTGGCCGCAAGAGCGCCGTCACTGGCCGGGGAGCGTCCTCACTGGCCGGTGGGGCGCCGTCACTGATCGGAGGGGCGCCAGCTTTGCATGGGCGCCTCGGGTCCAAAGGACCAGGTCATGACCTGAACGACCGTATACTCGGTACGCCACTGTCCGTATCCGTAATGTTTTAATGACCTTTTTTGCCTGGATGAGCGCTACATGATGAGGCCGCACTTATTTCACGATCCGGGTTTCATCATGCGATCGTTTCACCACTCGTAAAAACACGCTCGGACGGCCTCCCGGCCGCCCAGATAGCAGAGCCGTCCTTCAGAGCACCCGCACATCAGGCGAGTCAGTCAGTCCTGGTATGCCACCCTGACGCCCCTGATGTCGTGACTGTGACACAGGTCCGGCTGCCGGCACCTGCACTGGAGTCGGCCTGATAGCTCCTCACGATGGTCCCATGGTGGCTCGTACGTTGGCCACTGGAGCCGGCCTGATAGCTCCTCACGATGGTCCCATGGTGGCTCGTACGTTAGCCACTGGAGCCGGCCTGATAGCTCCTCACGATGGTCCCATGGTGGCTCGTACGTTAGCCACTGGAGCCGGCCTGATAGCTCCTCACGATGGTCCCATGGTGGCTCGTACGTTAGCCACTGGAGCCGGCCTGATAGCTCCTCACGATGGTCCCATGGTGGCTCGTACGTTAGCCAGACTCGCGGAGTCTGGTCGTGCCGCTCATTGTACAGAGTAAGCACACGTGGTGACGTGTGAGCGGCGGCCGGACGCCTAAACCAAACGGAACGCTCCCCGCTCGATCACGGCAAACCTCCAGCCGAGTCTGCAGAGACACACATCCGACCGACCGGCCGCCGCCGCCGCCGCACCCGCCCGCTGTATCCACAACCCAAACCTGCTAGCCGAGTGATCCCCCAGATTGGAGCCTCCTCAATCTCCACCGACTGCAGTCTCAGCAATCACGGCATCTCGGCACAAACAGCCGCCGGCAGCCGATCAGCGGCGGCGCCTAGCGACCCGCCTCCACCGCCCGACCCGCCTCTACCGCCCGGCTACCTGGTGACGTTATGACGGCACGTATGACGTCACCGGGCCCGACGTTGGACCACCGTGGCCGTCGTCGGCTGCTCAGGGCGGTCGGTCGGTCATCGATCGGCCGCGGGAGTCGCGTCCAGCCGCCGCCGCCGCCGCCGCCGCCGCCGCGGTCAATCCTGCCGCCGCCGCCACTATAATACGCACTAGCGATGATGTTGGATATAGAGGCGCCGCGACTGTTGGGGGTTTATGGCGCCGTCTGCCGACACCACTGCGGAATACACGCAGTAGTACCACCAACAAGTAGTGCGTCAAAGTCCGGGGAAAACCCCGGCTTAACCTCGCCCCAGCTCGCTCAGTATGCCGTAGAAGGCTTTCCCGGAGCACCCCTCTGAATGCCCAACACATGTTGATCTATGCTGACCTCGACGTCATCGCAGGTCGCCAGTCATTCGCTGACCACCCCGGCTGCGGCGCACCCTCGCCAGTGGTGTGTATATTTGACACGCCGTTCACAGGAAGACACATCACTCACACCCGTCTCTCGACATGGCGCCCCTGTGTTGTGCAACCGAGCCTATCAGGTCATGCCGAACCTCATTGTGTGGACACTGCTGACCGGCGGTGACCGGCGGTGACCAGTGGTGACCGGTGGTGACCAGTGGCGACCGGCGGTGACCAGTGGTGACCAGTGGTGACCGGTGGTGACCGGTGGTGACCGGTGGTGACCGGCGGTGATGGTGACCAGTGGTGACCGGCGGTGACCGGCGGTGACCGGCGGTGACCGGCGGTGACCGGCGGTGACCGGCGGTGACCAGCGGTGATCAGCGGTGACCAGTGGTGACCGGTGGTGACCAGTGGTGACCAGTGGTGACCGGCGGTGACCAGTGGTGACCAGTGGTGACACCAGGTCCAGCAACCGGACCGGCCCCACCGACCGATCGCCCCGCGACGCCAGGCGTAGAAAAGCGGACGACGGACGCGCTAACACAGGCAGATGATGCAGATGCCAAATGCTTGCTCCGAGTGAGAACGGATCAAAGGGTCAGCGGCGTGCGGTGACATGGAAACGAACGCACCCCACGTTTTCGGTGAAAATGTCAGTAGACGATGAAAGTTGGAATCCAACGGGAGATCATGCTCTTTTGGTAGCGTTGCCAGTTGTGAAGTTTTAGAAATCGGCTAAATACGACTTATCCGCGCGTGGCTGGCTTTGGTGCGCAGCCCTACCTTGAAACAACAGTGATAGACGCCCACAGAAAGCCTATCAAATCGTGGGAGACCCAAGGACACTACGGCCATCTGATACCAGGTGGAATTTGGGTGGAAACAGACCCAGTTTCAGGAGAAATGATCGGTCACGTCAGACGAGATAAGCGTCCTTCTGGACGGCCGTCAACAGCTCTCATTAGCCCGCACTCGACTACGCACCCGGTCTCCAGAAACCGGCCGAAAATACGCACACAAATAACCCGCAGGCAGACAGAGCACAGTGACGTCATAAGATGCCATTGTGTAATGTGTACGGCAAATTATGCAACCTTTCAATATTTGACCATCTGTCCGCCAAAGGCTTTGCTAAAACTTTTCGGCTTGAACTCCAAGAACAAATGAATCCCCTACATGGCCTATAAAACCTGACTCCCCGTTCCACCCGAGCCACAATTTACACCGGACTCCCCTTACACCTGACCCATGCTTCCCACCCGACTGCTTTCCACCTGACCCCTTCCTTTCCCCCTGAGCGCGCCACTGCGGCGGCGGCGGCTCCCGAGTCCCGCCTGCAGCGGCGGCCCAGTGCCGGCCGCATTAATGAGTCCGGCGGGCCGGGCCGGGCCGCCAACACCGGTCCAGGCTGGTGGCGCCGTCCAGCACACAAACACCAGCGCAGCCCCGCCGCCGCCGCTGCCGGAGCCGACCCATCTGATAACACAGCGCCGGCGCCAGGCCCGCCGCCGCTGGAGGGGTGCCACCCCACCGCCCGGCTCCCTCCGGTCCGGTCCGGCCCCCGCCAACCCCTGGCGGGCCCCCGGCCAACCAGCCAGCCAGCCGGCGCAAACAGGGCAGCTGGCTGGACCGGCGCTGGATCCACCCTGCCGACTACGTCAGGGGCCGGCCAGGGGCCGGTCAGCGGCGGGCAGTGAGGCCGGTCAGGGGCTGGTCAGGGGCTGGTCAGGGGCTGGTCAGGGTCTGGTCAGGGGCCGGTCAGGGGCTGGTCAGGGGCCGGTCAGGGCCCGGTCAGGGGCCGGTCAGGGGCCGGTCAGCGGCGGGCAGTGAGGCCGGTCAGGGGCTGGTCAGGGGCTGGTCAGGGGTCGGTCAGGGGCTGGTCAGGGGCCGGTCAGGGCCCGGTCAGGGGCCGGTCAGGGGCCGGTCAGCGGCGGGCAGTGAGGCCGGTCAGGGGCTGGTCAGGGGCTGGTCAGGGGCCGGCCAGGGGCCGGTCAGCGGCGGGCAGTGAGGCCGGTCAGGGGCTGGTCAGGGGCTGGTCAGGGGTCGGTCAGGGGCTGGTCAGGGGCCGGTCAGGGCCCGGTCAGGGGCCGGTCAGCGGCGGGCAGTGAGGTCGGTCAGGGGCTGGTCAGGGTCTGGTCAGGGGCCGGTCAGGGGCTGGTCAGGGGCTGGTCAGGGGCCGGTCAGGGCCCGGTCAGGGCCCGGTCAGGGGCCGGTCAGGGCCCGGTCAGCGGCGGGCAGTGAGGCCGGTCAGGGGCTGGTCAGGGGCTGGTCAGGGGCTGGTCAGGGGCTGGTCAGGGCCCGGTCAGGGGCCGGTCAGGGGCCGGTCAGCGGCGGGCAGTGAGGCCGGTCAGGGGCTGGTCAGGGGCTGGTCAGGGGTCGGTCAGGGGCTGGTCAGGGGCTGGTCAGCGGCGGGCAGTAAGGCCGGTCAGGGGCTGGTCAGGGGCTGGTCAGGGTCTGGTCAGGGTCTGGTCAGGGGCCGGTCAGGGGCTGGTCAGGGGCTGGTCAGGGGCCGGTCAGGGCCCGGTCAGGGGCCGGTCAGGGGCCGGTCAGGGGCCGGTCAGCGGCGGGCAGTGAGGCCGGTCAGGGGCTGGTCAGGGGCTGGTCAGGGGTCGGTCAGGGCCCGGTCAGGGGCCGGTCAGGGGCTGGTCAGGGTCTGGTCAGGGGCCGGTCAGGGTCTGGTCAGGGGCTGGTCAGGGGCTGGTCAGGGGCCGGTCAGGGGCTGGTCAGGGGCTGGTCAGGGGTCGGTCAGGGCCCGGTCAGGGGCCGGTCAGGGGCTGGTCAGGGTCTGGTCAGGGGCTGGTCAGGGGCTGGTCAGGGGCTGGTCAGGGGCTGGTCAGGGGCCGGTCAGGGGCTGGTCAGGGGCTGGTCAGGGGCTGGTCAGGGGCTGGTCAGGGGCCGGTCAGGGGCCGGTCAGGGGCCGGTCAGCGGCGGGCAGTGAGGCCGGTCAGGGGCCGGTCAGCGGCGGGCAGTGAGGCCGGTCAGGGGCTGGTCAGGGGCTGGTCAGGGGTCGGTCAGCGGCGGGCAGTGAGGCCGGTCAGGGGCTGGTCAGGGGCCGGTCAGGGGTCGGTCAGAGCCGATCGTCGCGTTAATCGCGCCACGCCGCCACACCGACCGCCTCGCGGATTAACGCCGTGGCCGCAGTGAATTGGTATAAACAATTTCCGGAGCTAGCCAGTCGCGCTGGTGGCCCCGGAGGGACGCGGGGTCTCAGAGCACGGTGGGGCGCCATACGGGATCGGACAATCCGCGCGGAGGCGGAGTCACACGCCGCTAACTGAGCTCAGGTGACGGAAGGTGACAGGGAGTCACCGGAGTCACCCCTGTTTGCTCCCTCTGAGGGACAGATTGTCCGGAGGGGACCACCAACCGTGCCACCCGTGGACAGAAGGGAAAGGGGGGATTTAAGGGAAAGGGGAGGGGGGGCAGAAGGGAAAGGGGAGGGGGGGGGGGTGCAGAAGGGAAAGGGGAGGGGGGGGGGGGCAGAAGGGAAAGAGGAGGTGGCAGTCCCCGGCACTCACCTCACCACCAAATGGTGAAATGAGGGGAGAACTTGCCAGAACCCACGAGAAGACGACTGACGAGTCACACACACTGAATAAGACAGGTTATGTGAGGCTTTGGGTTTTTGAGCCGCACCGACCGCTCCGTTATGTCCGTGGCACGACTCGCCGCCCCCCCCCCCCCCCCCGATCGACGCTCCGTGAATGGTCCCCACACCTGTGCCATGACGTGACAGGCGGGGAAAACACAAATACCTCCATGTTAAATCAGTCATGGGCTGAAGAGAACACCATCGTGACGTTGCGTCTTGACAAAGCATACATTATGGCCCACAGTACAGCTGTATGATGCGACAGCGCTCAACTGCAGCTGTCATCACTGCAACTATCATCAGCTACAAATAGCCGGCTCTGGTTGAGACACAACACAGGTCTGCCGCCAGGGGCTGCAGGGGGGCGGACCTCCCGAGGTGCTATCCGCCGCCAGGGGGCTGCGTAGTCAGACACACAGACAGGCTATTCGGGCCGGCCGGTCAGCGCCCGTCACGGCCGGGTCACGGCCGGGTCACGAGGTCCGTGACGTCCCAAATGCAGCCCCGAGCCGTCGCCTTACGGAGTCACGGAGCGGCGAGCGCCACGGAGACGGGACAACCGACGACACGGCGGCACGCAGAGTGGCCAGCGTGCCATCTGCGGCGGCCCCCGGCGCAGACGGAGTTCTGTAACACCACGGACGGCCGAGCGACATCACCGACAGACACTCTTTTTTACTTTCTTTGTTTTCTTCTGTTTTCACAGTGACGTTTTTTATTGCATTTCCTCATGAGGCACATCGATATCAGTTCAGATTCTGGCACATATAGGAGCCGCCAGACGCAAACATCCCACAGCTGACAACATCCCAGCACGACAGAATTGACAGGCTGAACGATCTGTACCCAACCTAGCAATGACAGCATAACGATGTCAGACAGCTAATACTAGCGTGAACCCTAACATCTCACTTCCATCAGCGATCATCCGATACACCAGAACCATCCGATACACCAAAATCATCCGATACACCAGAACCATCCGATACACCATCCGATACACCAGAATCATCCGATATACCAGAACCATCCGATACACCAGAATCATCCGATACACCATAACCATCCGATACACCAGAATCATCCGATACACCAGAACCATCCGATACACCAGAATCATCCGATACACCAGAATCATCCGATACACCATAACCATCCGATACACCAGAATCATCTGATACACCAGAACCATCCGATACACCAGAACCATCCGATACACCAGAACCGTCCGATACACCAGAACCATCCGATACACCAGAACCATCCGATACACCAGAATCATCCGATACACCAGAACCATCCGATACACCAGAATCATCCGATACACCAGAATCATCCGATACACCAGAATCATCCGATAAACCAGAATCACTCGATACACCAAAATCATCCGATACACCAGAATCATCCGATACACCAGAATCATCCGATACACCAGAATCATCCGATACACCAGAACCATCCGATACACCAGAACCATCCGATACACCAGAACCATCCGATACACCAGAATCATCCGATACACCAGAATCATCCGATACACCAGAATCATCCGATACACCAGAATCACTCGATACACCAGAATCATCCGATACACCAGACTCATCCGATACACCAGAATCATCTGATACACCAGAACCATCTGATACACCAGAACCATCCTATACATTATCAGATACACCAGAATCATCCGATACACCAGAATCATCCGATACACCAGAACCATCTGATACACCATCAGATACACCAGAATCATCCGATACACCAGAATCATCCGATACACCAGAATCATCCGATACACCAGAACCATCCGATGCACCAGAATCATCCAATACACCAGAATCATCCGATACACCAGAACCATCCGATACACCAGAATCATCCGATACACCAGAATCATCCGATACACCAGAATCATCCGATACACCAGAACCATCCGATACACCATCCGATACACCAGTACCATCCGATACACCAGAACCATCTGATACACCAGAATCATCCGATACACCAGAACCATCTGATACACCAGAATCATCCGATACACCAGAATCATCCGATACACCAGAACCATCCGATACACCAGAACCATCTGATACACCAGAATCATCCGATACACCAGAATCATCCGATACACCAGAACCATCCGATACACCAGAATCATCCGATACACCAGAATCATCCGATACACCAGAACCATCCGATACACCAGAATCATCCGATACACCATCCGATACGCCAGAATCATCCGATACACCAGAATCATCCGATACACCAGAACCATCCGATACACCAGAACCATCCGATACACCAGAATCATCCGATACACCAGAATCATCCGATACACCAGAACAGCCACTCTTGACATGCCTCGCGTCCTCTACGTGGAAAGTTAGCGCCATCGGTCTGTTTTTACCAGGCATCACCAAACCAAAAGAGCTCAAGCATTACCGCAGAAAACGGCAGTCAGTCACCGCCAGCACAACTCGGATTATGAACCACTGCAGTACCGATATGGTCTGGATCCGTAAAGGTCATCAAGTCACCACAGATTGTGTACAAAATATATGACTTGCATGTGCCTATCGGTAGCACATGGTCCAGCCAAGACAGACCAGCCTGTCCGTTGCAGCGAAGTTCCGTACAACTCTATTCAGGCGGAGCACCGGCCATTCGCCGCACAAGTTCAGGCCTCACGTTCCATGTCAACCCCGCTAAACATCCCAGCGTGGCGCGACAACTTCATAGACGGCGTGCATGAAGCTGTGTCCCGGTACGGCGGACGCACAATAGACGTCCCCGACCATGCCAGTGTATCGGATGGCCTGCAAAAGACGGCCAGTGCGCCGCCAGTGTCCGCACCTGGCGCCTCTGTGCATCCTTATGCGATAGCTAACGATGCCGCCTGCCTGCCTGAATGCCAGGTGGCTATCACCACACAGGTGTGAGGGCCATTCACGGAGAATCGATCGGGGGCACCGAGTCGCGCCACGGGCACGGTAACCGGACTGACAGCAGCAGCCGGCTCTCATACACATCATGGTGGATAGCTTGGGAAACTTTGTGTGGCAGATCATATTCACGGCAGGTCACGAGTCAGACGTGGGACAGAGTCCGGTGCATCCATTTACACAACACTGCTGAACACATTGTATGCCAGTGGATTTGAAAAACAGATCCAGGACCTTAGTAGATTCGGACTATACAGCCCTGAGACGGGATCGAGGATCCACGCACACGTCTGGTCTGCTCTATACCGGTCGCAGTCATCGGTGGCGCGCCAGACAAGGGCCTTGTTGACTGTCTGGGAAGACTTCATTAATGCCCCGAGACAGCCGGTATTGCCTGGCGCTCTGCCAGCGTCGCCGCTGCCGCTGCGTCTGTAGCCAGGGGGCCATAGTGGTTTCTCTCGCCGCCAGTACGGGGGGCCACGGCGTGGCCCGGGCCGTACGATGCACATAGTGCTGTGTGAGCGGAGTAGTATTGTACTCGGTCTGCAGATCACTGCTGAACGAATTCAAGGGAACTGGTCGAATGTTGCACTGTGACGTTCACCGCGAGGTTCAAAGTTTCCAGCTGCGTCCAGGGCACTGGTTAATCGGGCCAGGCACTTGAAATGGGTCACACTGTTCGTGAGCATGGCAAGTAAGCGAGCTCTCAGCTGCCGTTACGCGACTAAGGGAACATAACCGATTGCCGCCCGTGCCCGTGCGACCCACGGTGAGGCGTGTGTCGTTATTGTCACGTTTCGTTAGTGCCACGTTTCGTTAGTGTCACGTGTCGCTAGTGCCACGTGTCGTTAGTGCCCCGTGTCGTTAGTGCCACGTAGTGTCACGTGTCGCTAGTGCCACGTGTCGTTAGTGCCACGCAGGCAGCACCACAGTCGGTGTGCTGTAGCGACAGTGGCCAACGCTGACGGACGGCCACACCAGCGAAACGTTCATGGAATTGGCCCTGTTAGACGGCCCCACCAGCGAAACGTTCATGGAATTGGCCCTGCCCGGCATAACAAACGACGCCATATGCACGGCATAAAATGGATTGATGGAATGGCAATGACAAATGGAGCTCGGTAACCAAGTTCGGACACCAGTCCGCATCGGCGCCGCGTTCGGCAGGTCATTCACAGCAGTACGAAAGCCGTGTGACCTGCTCCCAGCCACGAGACGCAGTAGCCGACTCTTGGATGTCATTGGGGACAGCTTGACCAGCCTGACTTCGTCGGTCGCGATGGAGCAGCCAGACTCCATCAAACGACCGCGGAAAGCCCGCGGCACTGTGGCCACGCCGAGCCAGAACCAGACATGTTGAGTGTTTATGTTTATCGCTCCGCGGAACACGACGCAGTTACTGCTATTTACAGCATGCCACTCCCACAGGCCGTCCGTATAGCTGACGTTATACTACCCATGCAGATTGCCGATGGGGCGTGCAGATAAACAGGAGCATCTGTACTGTTGACCTGACCGGTCTGGGCGGCTAGTCAACAAGCCAAGCCGAGTTGGCCGGCTAGTCTCCAAGCCAAGCCGAGTTGGCCGGCTAGTCTCCCAGCCAAGCCGAGTTGGCCGGCGGCTTGCTGCACTGTTAATTGTCTCCATTGCCGTGCAGCGCCCGTCGCGCCGGTGCCGGTGCCAGCGCCGCGGCTGTGTTGGTAGGTATGCGGTAACCAATGTAATCGCCGGGTTCACGGACTGCCGGCCAGCAGACCACCGGCGTTTATTATTGTTTGAGCGGAGCAGCGTCATGACGCGGCGGTACGGCGCGCGTGGTCTCTGGTCTGACGCCAGGCGCGTCGCCCTGGTCTGCGGCCGGTTCGCCCTCGTACCCTGGGACCGCCCGGTCTGTCTGGGCCCAGGCCAGGAGGGGACCGCCGCCGCCGCCGCCCCTGCTGTCAGGCACACCCAGGCGCGTCGGCCGGGTCCGCCCGGTCAGTCCTGGCCAGCCAGGAGGACCCTGCCGGGGCCACTGCTGCTATCCGACAGACACGTGTGTGTGTGTGTGTGTGTGTGTGTGTGTGTGTGTGTGTGTGTGTGTGTGTGTGTGTGTGTGTGTGTGTGTGTGTGTGTGTGTGTGTGTGTGTGTGTGTGTGTGTGTGTGTGTGTGTGTGTGTGTGTGTGTGTGTGTGTGTGTGTGTGTGTGTGTGTGTGTGTGTGTGTGTGTGTGTGTGTGTGTGTGTGTGTGTGTGTGTGTGTGTGTGTGTGTGTGTGTGTGTGTGTGTGTGTGTGTGTGTGTGTGTGTGTGTGTGTGTGTGTGTGTGTGTGTGTGTGTGTGTGTGTGTGTGTGTGTGTGTGTGTGTGTGTGTGTGTGTGTGTGTGTGTGTGTGTGTGTGTGTGTGTGTGTGTGTGTGTGTGTGTGTGTGTGTGTGTGTGTGTGTGTGTGTGTGTGTGTGTGTGTGTGTGTGTGTGTGTGTGTGTGTGTGTGTGTGTGTGTGTGTGTGTGTGTGTGTGTGTGTGTGTGTGTGTGTGTGTGTGTGTGTGTGTGTGTGTGTGTGTGTGTGTGTGTGTGTGTGTGTGTGTGTGTGTGTGTGTGTGTGTGTGTGTGTGTGTGTGTGTGTGTGTGTGTGTGTGTGTGTGTGTGTGTGTGTGTGTGTGTGTGTGTGTGTGTGTGTGTGTGTGTGTGTGTGTGTGTGTGTGTGTGTGTGTGTGTGTGTGTGTGTGTGTGTGTGTGTGTGTGTGTGTGTGTGTGTGTGTGTGTGTGTGTGTGTGTGTGTGTGTGTGTGTGTGTGTGTGTGTGTGTGTGTGTGTGTGTGTGTGTGTGTGTGTGTGTGTGTGTGTGTGTGTGTGTGTGTGTGTGTGTGTGTGTGTGTGTGTGTGTGTGTGTGTGTGTGTGTGTGTGTGTGTGTGTGTGTGTGTGTGTGTGTGTGTGTGTGTGTGTGTGTGTGTGTGTGTGTGTGTGTGTGTGTGTGTGTGTGTGTGTGTGTGTGTGTGTGTGTGTGTGTGTGTGTGTGTGTGTGTGTGTGTGTGTGTGTGTGTGTGTGTGTGTGTGTGTGTGTGTGTGTGTGTGTGTGTGTGTGTGTGTGTGTGTGTGTGTGTGTGTGTGTGTGTGTGTGTGTGTGTGTGTGTGTGTGTGTGTGTGTGTGTGTGTGTGTGTGTGTGTGTGTGTGTGTGTGTGTGTGTGTGTGTGTGTGTGTGTGTGTGTGTGTGTGTGTGTGTGTGTGTGTGTGTGTGTGTGTGTGTGTGTGTGTGTGTGTGTGTGTGTGTGTGTGTGTGTGTGTGTGTGTGTGTGTGTGTGTGTGTGTGTGTGTGTGTGTGTGTGTGTGTGTGTGTGTGTGTGTGTGTGTGTGTGTGTGTGTGTGTGTGTGTGTGTGTGTGTGTGTGTGTGTGTGTGTGTGTGTGTGTGTGTGTGTGTGTGTGTGTGTGTGTGTGTGTGTGTGTGTGTGTGTGTGTGTGTGTGTGTGTGTGTGTGTGTGTGTGTGTGTGTGTGTGTGTGTGTGTGTGTGTGTGTGTGTGTGTGTGTGTGTGTGTGTGTGTGTGTGTGTGTGTGTGTGTGTGTGTGTGTGTGTGTGTGTGTGTGTGTGTGTGTGTGTGTGTGTGTGTGTGTGTGTGTGTGTGTGTGTGTGTGTGTGTGTGTGTGTGTGTGTGTGTGTGTGTGTGTGTGTGTGTGTGTGTGTGTGTGTGTGTGTGTGTGTGTGTGTGTGTGTGTGTGTGTGTGTGTGTGTGTGTGTGTGTGTGTGTGTGTGTGTGTGTGTGTGTGTGTGTGTGTGTGTGTGTGTGTGTGTGTGTGTGTGTGTGTGTGTGTGTGTGTGTGTGTGTGTGTGTGTGTGTGTGTGTGTGTGTGTGTGTGTGTGTGTGTGTGTGTGTGTGTGTGTGTGTGTGTGTGTGTGTGTGTGTGTGTGTGTGTGTGTGTGTGTGTGTGTGTGTGTGTGTGTGTGTGTGTGTGTGTGTGTGTGTGTGTGTGTGTGTGTGTGTGTGTGTGTGTGTGTGTGTGTGTGTGTGTGTGTGTGTGTGTGTGTGTGTGTGTGTGTGTGTGTGTGTGTGTGTGTGTGTGTGTGTGTGTGTGTGTGTGTGTGTGTGTGTGTGTGTGTGTGTGTGTGTGTGTGTGTGTGTGTGTGTGTGTGTGTGTGTGTGTGTGTGTGTGTGTGTGTGTGTGTGTGTGTGTGTGTGTGTGTGTGTGTGTGTGTGTGTGTGTGTGTGTGTGTGTGTGTGTGTGTGTGTGTGTGTGTGTGTGTGTGTGTGTGTGTGTGTGTGTGTGTGTGTGTGTGTGTGTGTGTGTGTGTGTGTGTGTGTGTGTGTGTGTGTGTGTGTGTGTGTGTGTGTGTGTGTGTGTGTGTGTGTGTGTGTGTGTGTGTGTGTGTGTGTGTGTGTGTGTGTGTGTGTGTGTGTGTGTGTGTGTGTGTGTGTGTGTGTGTGTGTGTGTGTGTGTGTGTGTGTGTGTGTGTGTGTGTGTGTGTGTGTGTGTGTGTGTGTGTGTGTGTGTGTGTGTGTGTGTGTGTGTGTGTGTGTGTGTGTGTGTGTGTGTGTGTGTGTGTGTGTGTGTGTGTGTGTGTGTGTGTGTGTGTGTGTGTGTGTGTGTGTGTGTGTGTGTGTGTGTGTGTGTGTGTGTGTGTGTGTGTGTGTGTGTGTGTGTGTGTGTGTGTGTGTGTGTGTGTGTGTGTGTGTGTGTGTGTGTGTGTGTGTGTGTGTGTGTGTGTGTGTGTGTGTGTGTGTGTGTGTGTGTGTGTGTGTGTGTGGTGTGTGTGTGTGTGTGTGTGTGTGTGTGTGTGTGTGTGTGTGTGTGTGTGTGTGTGTGTGTGTGTGTGTGTGTGTGTGTGTGTGGGTGTGTGTGTGTGTGTGTGTGTGTGTGTGTGTGTGTGGTGTGTGTGTGTGTGTGTGTGTGTGTGTGTGTGTGTGTGTGTGTGTGGTGTGTGTGTGTGTGTGTGTGTGTGTGTGTGTGTGTGTGTGTGTGTGTGTGTGTGTGTGTGTGTGTTGTGGTGTGTGTGTGTGTGTGTGTGTGTGTGTGTGTGTGTGTGTGGTGTGTGTGTGTGTGTGTGTGTGTGTGTGTGTGTGTGTGTGTGTGTGTGTGTGTGTGTGTGTGTGTGTGTGTGTGTGGTGTGTGTGGTGTGTGTGTGTGTGTGTGTGTGTGTGTGTGTGTGTGTGTGTGTGTGTGTGTGTGTGTGTGTGTGTGTGTGTGTGTGTGTGTGTGTGTGTGTGTGTGTGTGTGTGTGTGTGTGTGTGTGTGTGTGTGTGTGTGTGTGTGTGTGTGTGTGTGTGTGTGTGTGTGTGTGTGTGTGTGTGTGTTGTGTGTGTGTGTGTGTGTGTGTGTGTGTGTGTGTGTGTGTGTGTGTGTGTGTGTGTGTGTGTGTGTGTGTGTGTGTGTGTGTGTGTGTGTGTGTGTGTGTGTGTGTGTGTGTGTGTGTGTGTGTGTGTGTGTGTGTGTGTGTGTGTGTGTGTGTGTGTGTGTGTGTGTGTGTGTGTGTGTGTGTGTGTGTGTGTGTGTGTGTGTGTGTGTGTGTGTGTGTGTGTGTGTGTGTGTGTGTGTGTGTGTGTGTGTGTGTGTGTGTGTGTGTGTGTGTGTGTGTGTGTGTGTGTTGTGTGTGTGTGTGTGTGTGTGTGTGTGTGTGTGTGTGTGTGTGTGTGTGTGTGTGTGTGTGTGTGTGTGTGTGTGTGTGTGTGTGTGTGTGTGTGTGTGTGTGTGTGTGTGTGTGTGTGTGTGTGTGTGTGTGTGTGTGTGTGTGTGTGTGTGTGTGTGTGTGTGTGTGTGTGTGTGTGTGTGTGTGTGTGTGTGTGTGTGTGTGTGTGTGTGTGTGTGTGTGTGTGTGTGTGTGTGTGTGGGTGTGTGTGTGTGTGTGTGTGTGTGTGTGTGTGTGTGTGTGTGTGTGTGTGTGTGTGTGTGTGTGTGTGTGTGTGTGTGTGTGTGTGTGTGTGTGTGTGTGTGTGTGTGTGTGTGTGTGTGTGTGTGTGTGTGTGTGTGTGTGTGTGTGTGTGTGTGGTGTGTGTGTGTGTGTGTGTGTGTGTGTGTGTGTGTGTGTGTGTGTGTGTGTGTGTGTGTGTGTGTGTGTGTGTGTGTGTGTGTGTGTGTGTGTGTGTGTGTGTGTGTGTGTGTGTGTGTGTGTGTGTGTGTGTGTGTGTGTGTGTGTGTGTGTGTGTGTGTGTGTGTGTGTGTGTGTGTGTGTGTGTGTGTGTGTGTGTGTGTGTGTGTGTGTGTGTGTGTGTGTGTGTGTGTGTGTGTGTGTGTGTGTGTGTGTGTGTGTTGTGTGTGTGTGTGTGTGTGTGTGTGTGGTGTGTGTGTGTGTGTGTGTGTGGTGTGTGTGTGTGTGTGTGTGTGTGTGTGTGTGTGTGTGTGTGTGTGTGTGTGTGTGTGTGTGTGTGGTGTGTGTGTGTGTGTGTGTGTGTGTGTGTGTGTGTGTGTGTGTGTGTGTGTGTGTGTGTGTGTGTGTGTGTGTGTGTGTGTGTGTGTGTGTGTGTGTGTGTGTGTGTGTGTGTGTGTGTGTGTGTGTGTGTGTGTGTGTGTGTGTGTGTGTGTGTGTGTGTGTGTGTGTGTGTGTGTGTGTGTGTGGTGTGTGTGTGTGTGTGTGT